>JBBBDQ010000809.1:8287500-8292500 GCA_037127315.1 Ascarosepion bandense
AGCTGGTGCAGGGATATCCGTTTATACAGGTAAAAAATGGAACGCCTCGAAGGAATTAAATACAGCAAAAGAAAGAATCCGAGAAAAGGCCATACTAGGGACTGTAGCTACAGGATGTGTGGACCTCAGATTCTTCCCCTCAGAAAGATATGACAAACTGCAAGGGAAAAAGGAAAGTCATCTTTTGCAGGAAGAAATCAGAAATGGCGAAGAAGAGAAATGAATAGCAATCCAAGTCGGGATGAGACAGCAAGGGGTATCGACCAATTGAACTCTGTGTTGAGTCACCAAATCAAATGGTCCGAAATATGGCACGGGGACTCCAGATTAAAATTTCTGATTCAGGCAGTATACGACACCCTGCCAAGCCCCGCAAATTTAAAATTATGGTATAAAACCCAGTCACCAAATTGTCATTTTTGTGGGTGTAAAGGTACCCTAAAACACATTCTGAGCAGCTGTAAATCTGCACTGGCTGATGTGCGTTACAGATGGTGCCATGACGAAATTTTAAGAGATTGTGAACATATTGCAAAATGCCATTGAAGATAATGTTTACAACCCAGATACAAGGCAAATAAAATTTATTAAAGCGGGCGCAAAAACCATACAAAATAGAAAGGCAAATCCAAATCTGTTATCTCCTGCAACAGACTGGGAACTAAGGGCCGATATAGGCACGAGATTGAAATTCCCAGAGCAAATAACTTCGTCCAGATATAGTTTTCTTCTCACATAAGTTAAAGAAGATCGTTTTGTGGGAACTGACAGTTACCTGGGAAGAAAATGCAGAAGAAACCCATGAAAGGAAAAAGTTGAAATATGATGAACTGCTGAAGAGTTGCAGGGATAAAGGTTGGAAAACTAGCTGCGCTCCGATAGAAGTAGGGACTAGAGGATTTGTAGCAAGATCCTTAAGCAAAGCCTTAACGGATATAAGGTTAGTAGGAGAAAAAAAAAAACAAACACTCAAGTCCATTACCGAAACAGTGGAAAGGACGGCTAATTGGTTATGGATTAAAAGGGCGAGTACCTGGATTTCACAAAAACAAATGGATAGCTAAATTCCTCGAAATTCTGCATTTCTGATTTCTCATTTTTCGATTGTACTCGCAAACATAATAAAATGTACAGACAAATTTTAAATCAGTGTATATAACTATAATTGGTATTTTTTTAAGCTATTTCGTTGACCTTTCCTCTTAATTGTACGCAAATTATTATATATATATATCTAAAATGTTTTTAAATTACCTTTATATATAGATGTTTATATTTTCATAATCCTCTTGGAAACAATTTTTAAATTGTACATATTTGTAGATAATTGCATTTCTTTTAAACGAATTTTGATAAATTCTTAGATTTTTTTAAATTTTAGATACGACAAATTATATAAAATTGTAGATTTGTATTTATATTAAACGAACCTTGATTTATTCTCCATTGAGGCATTTTTTTTTTTTATTCTCCACAAGAAAATAGCTTCATACTTTCATTTATATTTTTATATTTATTTTTTCCTGCCCAAAAAAAATTAGGACGAGTTCATGTATGGTTCGCCTCTTTATGCAAACTGGCTTTGACAGTCGCCAATCGGAAGCGTGTGCAAGACTTTGTACGGGGCCTAAACTTATATCAATTTTGTTTCTAATGTCTGAAAGCGCTCACTGAGGGTGGACCGGAGACTGATGTCTGGTCGGGTCGGTGTGGTAAGGGAGGTATGATGTTGAGAGACCCAATACACCCTCCAGACGACACCCTCTAGTGCCCCCACTACGGTGCGTAGCTTTAAAAATATATATACATATCCACATTATATATATATATATATATATATATATATATATCCACACACACATTTATATACACATATCCACATATGTTGGAGAATTTTTGTCTTTATATTCAACTGAAATTAAAGCAAAAATACGACGTCTAGAACAGCTCATGATTAAACATAATAGACATTCATTATCTATTATATTTGACAGCATGTTTAGAAAATTACTTGCTGCCTCGATATAGTATATATATATATATATATATATATATATATATATATCTCTGTATCCACACATATGTATATATACACATATATATACCCACACACACACACACACATATTATATACACACACACATCCACACATATATATATCCACACACATATCCACACATATATACATAGATATATATATATATATATACATATCCAAACAGACAAACACACATATATATTCACACAGATATAAATACACACACATATATATGTCCACATACAAATATCAACACACATACACATATATACATATCCACACACATGTAAATATCCACACACACACATGAAAAAAAATATATATATATATATATATATATATATATATATATATATATATATACACACACACACACACACACGTATATATATATATATATATAAATATCCACAAACATACAAATTATATATATACGCATATCCACATATGTATAAATATACACACACATACATATATGTATACATATACACATATAAATATATATATATAAATATCCACACATACACATATAAATATATACAAATATGCACACACATATATATGTATACATATCCACATATATATATATCTACAAAACACATACCCACAAAAATATATATATACATACACGCTCATACACATATACATATCTGCATGTGTCTATGTCCACACACACACACATCCACATATATATACATATCCACACACACTCACATCTATATACCTATCCACATATATATACATATCCACACACACTCACATCTATATACCTATCTACATATATATACATATCCACACACACTCACATCTATATACCTATCCACATATATATACATATCCACACACACTCACATCTATATACCTATCCACATATATATATACATATCCACACACACTCACATCTATATACCTATCCATATATATACATATCCACACACACTCACATCTATATACCTATCCACATATATATACATATCCACACACACTCACATCTATATACCTATCCACATATATATACATATCCACACACACTCACATCTATATACCTATCCACATATATACATATCCACACACACTCACATCTATATACCTATCCATATATATACATATCCACACACACTCACATCTATATACCTATCCACATATATATACATATCCACACACACTCACATCTATATACCTATCCACATATATACATATCCACACACACTCACATCTATATACCTATCCACATATATATACATATCCACACACACTCACATCTATATACCTATCCACATATATATACATATCCACACACACTCACATCTATATACCTATCCACATATATATACATATCCACACACACTCACATCTATATACCTATCCACATATATATACATATCCACACACACTCACATCTATATACCTATCCACATATATATACATATCCACACACACTCACATCTATATACCTATCCACATATATATACATATCCACACACACTCACATCTATATACCTATCCACATATATATACATATCCACACACACTCACATCTATATACCTATCCACATATATATACATATCCACACACACTCACATCTATATACCTATCCACATATATATACATATCCACACACACTCACATCTATATACCTATCCACATATATATACATATACACACACTCACATCTATATACCTATCCCATATATATACATATCCACACACTCACATCTATATACCTATCCACATATATATACATATCCACACACACTCACATCTATATACCTATCCACACATATATATACATATCCACACACACTCACATCTATATACCTATCCATATATATACATATCCACACACACTCACATCTATATACCTATCCATATATATACATATCCACACACACTCACATCTATATACCTATCCACATATATATACACATATCCACACACACTCACATCTATATACCTATCCACATATATATACATATCCACACACACTCACATCTATATACCTATCCACATATATATACATATCCACACACACTCACATCTATATACCTATCCACATATATATACATATCCACACACACTCACATCTATATACCTATCCACATATATATACATATCCACACACACTCACATCTATATACCTATCCACATATATATATATATCCACACACACTCACATCTATATACCTATCCACATATATATACATATCCACACACACTCACATCTATATACCTATCCACATATATATACATATCCACACACACTCACATCTATATACCTATCCACATATATATACATATCCACACACACTCACATCTATATACCTATCCACATATATATATACATATCCACACACACTCACATCTATATACCTATCCACATATATATACATATCCACACACACTCACATCTATATACCTATCCACATATATATACATATCCACACACTCACATCTATATACCTATCCACATATATATACATATCCACACACACTCACATCTATATACCTATCCACATATATATACATATCCACACACACTCACATCTATATACCTATCCACATATATATACATATCCACACACACTCACATCTATATATATACCTATCCACATATATATACATATCCACACACACTCACATCTATATACCTATCCACATATATATACATATCCACACACACTCACATCTATATACCTATCCATATATATACATATCCACACACACTCACATCTATATACCTATCCACATATATATACATATCCACACACACTCACATCTATATACCTATCCACATATATATACATATCCACACACACTCACATCTATATACCTATCCACATATATATACATATCCACACACACTCACATCTATATACCTATCCACATATATATACATATCCACACACACTCACATCTATATACCTATCCACATATATATACATATCCACACACACTCACATC
>JBBBDQ010000809.1:8302500-8465373 GCA_037127315.1 Ascarosepion bandense
AGGGATGAAATTGTACAGTTCGAAATGAACTTCCTAAAAATGAACAAATGTTGTTTAAATGCTTGCAGGATGCTTGGAAATCACTTTCACCAACTTATTTTTATAAGTTATTAGAAAGAATGCCAAGGGTTTGTTCTGCAGTAATAAAGGCTCATGGTGGTTTCTTTGATGAAAAGAAAATATGAATTAACTTTAAGTAAATTTGAAATTACTGTGTTAATTTTGGTTTTAAATATGGTACAATTGTGTGCAACAATGAAATATCTATATTCATTTTTCTAAGACATAAAATTTGTTATTTCTTTCACTTAGAGAAGAAATCTAAGTGGTCCCAAACTTATGGTCGGTAGTATATATATATATATATATATATATATATATATATATATATATATATATACAGGTTTCATTGAATAATATAGACAAGTTCTGTCTATTTATTTTGTGTAAGATCCTTTTGTATGATCTGATTAGTTTGATAGTGTTGTCATGGAAAGACGACAAGAAATCGCAATAATTGTTGATTTTTTTATCAGGTCTGAGCTTTCGGCTTAAGCCATTAAGCCATTATCAAAAGATGAACATTTAATATTCAGTGAACATAGAACATTTAAATTATTAACAGTGGAGTTATACAGAGAAAATTAAACAAGTCCATTTTTTGCGTCGCACGTGGCTGCAGGCCGAGAAGGAATGGTGGTTGTGGGTTTTTGGCCAATTGAGAGTATAGTGGCATGAGGGGACTGCTACTACTATGGTGTAGGGGGTAAGTGTAATAACTATGACCTCTCCTGTCGATTATAGGCATTGAAGTATGTTAGTGGAGGTGTCGAAATTTATTTTATTTAGGCTAGGTTTAAACTGTTTGATGTAGATAGCTTCTAGAATTTTAAGTTTTTGTTTATTATTTTCTTGTCTAAGTATATATGTATTTTCAACAAGTGTTTTCCTAAGAAGTGTGTGTTGATAGCCGTGGTGTTTTAAATGTCGGAATATGTTAAAATTGTCATTTAAGTGCAATATAAGCCTCCGCGAAAGCGAGTTAGTAGTATGTCCAATGTAGGTATTATTTAGTTTGTTAGAGATACATTCTTGAAAGGGGCATTTGAATTTATACACTACATTGTTTTTTTTTGCAAATCGCTAACGGTGGGGGTAGGAGTCGTTGCGGACGATTGAGTTGGATGTGTGGATTTAGCGTAATATATGATAAATTTAATTCTTTTGTTGGGGTCTGACGGAGAGATATTAGTGTTTATGAGTTTTTTTTAGGATATTTTCATCTAGTTGGTAGTTGGTGTGCATTTGGCTACGATATAAGAGAGTGATATGTTTGGGATTGATTGGGCTATTACCATGTGTTGTTTTTTTCATGTTCAGGTTTTTAAGGAAATATCGTATTTGTTCATCAACTATGTAATTAGGAAAATTATTGTTAATGAGTGTCTGTTTTATGCTTTTTAGTTCACTGTGGAAGATGTGTTTTGTAGACAAGTTGGTTTTTGCACGATGTAGTAGATATTTTATGATTGCTAATTTGTAATAGTGGGGGCATTCACTAATATAATTAAGTGTGGAGGGATTTTTGTTAGTGGGTTTTTTATATGGTGAGATCGTGAACTTATTGCCATTAGTGTTGATTAATATATCGAGGAAAGGAATTTTCTTGTCATTGCTGAGTTCATAGGTAAATTTTAGGACTGAGTTATTCTGAAACTGTTTTTGAAGTTGTAGGATTTTGTCAGTATTTTTAATTAATAGTAGGATATCATCAACATATCTAAGGTATATTGATGGTTTTTGAATTTTGTAAAGGTAGTATTCTCGAGGTTCGACATGTAGAAATTGCTAAATGTCAGACCAAGTACTGAACCCATGGAAACACTGTCACATTATATATATATATATATATATATATATATATATATATATATATATATAGTGTTGTTAGTGTCGACAAAAGGGACTTAAGATGTTGGGATTAATTTTGAGTGGGGGTAATGCAGGATTATTGTAGATATTCCTTATAATTATGTCGATAGTTTCACTAACAGGTACGTTAGTGAATAGGTTTTCGACATCAAGTGAAGCTATGATTTCATTATTGGGTTGTTCGCTCTTAAGGATTTGGATTGCCTCTAGAGTTGACTTAATGCTGTATTTACTTGGGAGGTAGGGTATGATAAGCTGGTTAATATGTTTAGTTAGATGGCATACAGAAGTAGGAATTTGGGATATGATAGGGCGGAGAGGATAGTTAGGTTTATGCGTTTTTATATATATATATATATATATATACACATACACACACACATACATCTACAAACACACCTATACACATATACATACGATATTACAATCTAATATATAATAAACAATACAATAATATAACTATAAGCATAATTATAAAAAATCTTTTGTGGTAAAATGTGTCCAATGGTACATTCCAGACTTTTCTCCAAAGGAAACACTTATTTCAGTTAAATTAATGTAAATTAATTTAATTTAAACTAATTTAAATCAGAATCTAGATTTAGCTAGTTTATTTTATATTTATTTTTATGTCTGCATTTAAATATTAATTCGTCACATTGGTCATATTGTAATTTATATTAGGAAGTATAATTTATAATTCAATTTTTACCATAAATATATCCTATTGTAGGTATAATTTAATTAAATATTAAATCCCATGTTGTGTTTTTAAGAATGCATATAATTGTAATAGACGTTGGTGTCAATCTAAGACATTTATTTACTTTTTCTTTCTTTTTAACTTTCTAATTTTTCCTTTTTTCCTACATTTAATTATAATTTTTATTTTATTTTCTTTTATAAGTTTTAATTATTTTAACAGAATTTTTAAAATATTAATAGTAGTTATTTTTTTTATTTGTATTAAAATTATGATTTACAATTTATTTTTTACTGTAAATATATCCCATTATATTTTAAATTAAATTTCAATGTTAAATTTTCCACGTCATGTTTTTCTAAGAAAGCAGATGAGTTGCTATAGAGTTATGTTGATACTTAATGTTAACATTTATTTCTCTGTATACTGTTTTCGTTCAATTTCAGTTTTTTTCCTCTTTTTCTTCAATTGTCTACTTTTTCAGAAGTTCAGATTAAATAAACTGGTGAAATCTTACTATATGAATAAGCAACCAAAACAAAACATCTGTGTTTTATTTGTGAGGAAAAGAAAAAACAAAGTAAATCCCTTGCAAGATTAAAAGTCATTGATTGGACTTCACAATTTTATAGGTCATTTGGACATATTTTCATTGAATTTATTTGTTTTTTTTTTTTTACTCCAACATATTTTAGATTTTGCAGCATAATATTTCAGTTGCATTTAGTTGATTTTGTAAATAATTTTAATCAAATTAATCTATTTTTAATATGCCAATGCAATGTAAAATTAGTGGCAATAGTTGCTTAATATGGTTGTGTTAGAAATCATGTGCACAATTATTGGCCCCTCTTGTTAAAAGTTCGATATCTGTGAAATTGTCATAATGTAAAATAAAAAAAAAACAACATAAATTTTGGCAAAGGAAGACATCTGGTGATATTTAATATGGTAATTTCAGCTGATAAAAATTTTAAGCAGAGTTAAAAAATTATTGGCAACTATATAATCTCATTGCATTACAAAATACACACTGATTTGGGATGGAATTTAAAAATGTGTTGAATAATAGAAGTTACATTTTTCTAGAATAATGCATGACATGGCTACATATCAATTGCACAATCTTTTTACAACCTTCTTTTCCTGACAAATTATTCTATCTGCATTGTCATAGAAAATTTAAGAAGATTGATGATTACACTGCTGGAGATGGGTATAAGACAATATCAAGAATTTCAATATGGCTAGATCAGTTGTTCACAACAGAATAAAAAGATCTCAGAACAGGATGAGCAGATTTTAATCAGAATAATCAACAATGATCCTAAGATGACAACTACAGCAATAAAAGTCAATTTGAAATCTATTGGAGCTCATGCTTCATGGGCAGTGTTTACTAGAAAATAAAAATGGCTTGAAGGCATGCCATCCATTAAAAGATACCACTAAAGAAGAACCACTTAACTGTTCATTTGAACTTTGTGAGGAATGTTTTTTTTTTACACTGTTCTGTGGTACAACAAAATGAATTGAAATCAAAGAAATGAGGGTGATCTGAGGAGATTGAAAGTACTTACAGTGCCTTCCTTGACGAATTCCATCTTAACATCAAGAAACTGACTAGAGAATTAAAAGGAATTATAATAATAGACATTGTATTATTTGATGAAACATTTTAAAAAAGAAAAAAAAAAATTTTTTTTTCAGAAAAGCAATATTTGGGGAATAATCTCTGATGCAGGTTTCATTAAAAATGACAGACAAGGTGTGATGGTTAAGTTTATAAGTAACTTATTTGGGGAATAATCTCTGATGCAGGTTTCATTAAAAATGACAGACAAGGTGTGATGGTTAAGTTTATAAGTAACTTAACATGTGATCTTATGATTTCTTTCTTTTGAGGAAATTATATAAAATCTGTCCAAATATTTTGTTTATCTGAGTGCTTTTGACTATACATTCTAGCCATTTTTAAAGAAGAATGTTTTTTTTTTTTTACATGTAACAAAATGTGGTGCTATGTATGAGGTAAAGTTTTTAATCTTTTTGCATATCATATTTGTGCTGACAACAAATGAAAGAGAGAGAGAGAGTGTTTCATAGCAGTCTGGCCGATATTATTTATGAAATTAGGATCAAGAACACAGTTTAAGGGACATGTGAATTTGTAAATAATATTGGTTTGGAACTCATGGGTGAATTGCTTTTGATGAGGTTAAATGTTTTAAATTTAGTATAATGATAGATGATTAATTTTTTTTGTTAATGTGAGTTGCATATTTTTGGATGATGTCTCGAAGTAAAGATTCATCCTATTTATAGAAGATGTACTCTCGTAAGCTCTCATGAGGAAATTTTTAATGACACCGATTTTATACCTAAGAGGACATTGACTAATGAAATTAAGGTGACAAGAATTTTTTACTAGTGGGTTTTTCTTGTCTTGTCCTTTTGTGTTCATGTAAGTTTCTTGGGATTTCTCCTACATATTCCTTATGGTAATTATGACAAGTGATGAAGTATATTCCTCCTTCAAGTCTTAGCTTATTCATTATTAAATAAGTCTTATTGTTTTAAAAGTAATTATAACAAATTCTATGCTAAACCTTTCAATTGTAGCTCTAATAGAGTTAGTAGGTAGAGTAATATATTGTAATTTGTTGGGTTTGTCAGAATGGTTTTTCTATTTTTAGATATTTTACAAACCTCTTCTTTTTATTACATTTTAGTTATTGTACCTTCCAATACTTCATGTGTATATTGATCTGGAAAACCTACAGGTAATTTGAAAATGAACCCTTTATCCAGTTTACATGGGTAGACTGTTCTCATTCCAGTGATCATGTCTAGGTCTTAATTTACTCAGTTATTACTCACCAGTTTTCACTTAGTGCAAGTACATGCTACCTAATCTAAGATTGAACTTGCAACTATGGCCTAAAACAAAGTGTCCATTGCAAATCCACTAATTTTCACTATAATGAAATAAAATCTAGAATACAGATTCTATTTAAGAGCACTAAAAACTTGTATATGGAGGAGAAATATATTAAAAATACTTTTAAAACTCCAATACCCTAATTATTTCATATTCAACACAAAACAAAAGACAAAATATTAAAAAATAGCAGTCAAACATTTTGAAAAACCCAATAAATCAAAATATTCTACCTATGAAATACAACTACAAGTTAAAAGATTTCATCTAAGCTTACTATTAAATTTGTTAAGTGCACACACATGCATAGAGAGAGAGAGAGAGAGAGAGAGAGAGAGAGAGAGAGAGAGAGAGAGAGAGACAGAGAGAGGTAATAAGAATGTGAAGCAACCACTAAGACAAGTCCAATTTTTTGCAATCATGGTGTCATTTAGCCTTCTGCTAAGATAAATAGTTTTTCTTTGTAGCACTTCCTTTATAGAATGCAATTAAATATTTTAACAGATATCAAAAATAGAAGCAATGAATTAAATTCAAAAGTAAATTCAAAAGTATGTTTTTTTTATTTTACTTATTTGATTAAAAAAAAAAAATTTATTCATTTTATTAAGTGTCATAAAAGCATATTAAAAGAAAAATGATATTCTTAAACTACTGGTTATATAAAAGTTAAAAGAAATTATTTTTAAACATACATATCAATTTTTTGCATGCATTTTGGGGTGAAATTAGAAAATGACAAACTATAACATCATAAGCTATTGTGCATAAATGTTATTTTCATTACGTTTTAAGCAAAAGGTAAGCATTACTTTTACAAAATACAGTTAATTAATCCTTAAATTTAATCAACTTTGAACTCATCTTTTGGACAAGTACTAGGTTTTTACAAGATTTTATTTTTGTTTAATCTAAACTGCAGCCCACAGCAAGAACCACATTTTGAATATTGACCTTTAATAAGTAGATGTAATAAATAACAGAAACTGTTCATTAGGTTAATTTATTTAGCACTAATAATTTATACGTATATTTCTTATGATCCACACATATTGGAATTGCATGAATATAAAATTTATTACTTTTAAAATAACAAATTTAAGGGAAATTCCAACGCAAAGATAAAGTAAATAACTTACAACAAGTTTGATAAACAAGATATCTAAATTCAATAAGAAGAGACTATATAATTGCATTTTAAAAATATAATACAAACTTACCTTGGTGAAAAACTAGTGATGATTTATGAGTGCTGTGCAATATTTACAGTTAATATTTTAAACTTTGCTCTCACTTGTGTACCTTTGTATTTTTTACTGTTTTTTGTTGTAATCCATTTTATCTTGAGATGCACAGAAGGGTTTGGACCCACAATTTGAAGAGTTGATTAGTAAATGTGCCAAAAACTTTATTTATAAACAAAAATTTATTACTTTTAATACAGATTAGCTTTCAGCTATTATCTTTCAAATAAATCCAAAATTAAACTTGAAAGAAGATGACATTTAAAAAATTTAATAAGCTTTTTTATTATTATTTCATTAAGGAAAGCTGGTGCAGTACATATTACTTAAAATATTTAATTCCTGTCAAATAGCAGCCTCTGGAATTTTTGCAGAGTTAAGGGGGAAATTTTAACTTCCTAACAGTTTTAATGTAACCTTATACATTTTATTTTCAAAATGCAAATTTAGTCTTTAGTTTAACATCAAAGTAAGACAAATAATTAGAAGATCCTTAATTTTTGTCAAGATACCTTTAATCATTTCACTCCATGCAAGACAAAGCCACTACAAGACAGGGTAGTTATGGAGTAGAAAAAAAAAAGACATTAAGTAGTGAGAACAATAAATGAACAGGAATTAAGATAATGATTGACAGTTCATAAGAGCAAATTTCACTGGAAAGCAAGAAGCAGGGAGTTCCATGTTACTAACCATTTGAACTTTAAAAAGACCTTGCTAAGAATTTAGCACTGCACTTAATTTTGTAATGTTTACAAAAATTCATCAGAACAATCACCATGAAAGCATTTGGATTTTATCAAGAATCTATAAATGTAGAACAGGAGCTATAAATCATATGTGGCAGCAATATTCAAAACAAGGATGAATGGTAGACTTAGAAATATGTAAGATAATGTTTTTCTCCAGAATCTATCTTGTGCAACAGTCTTAAATAGGTACTTCCACACATTTTCAATAACTTTTAAATTGAATTTTAAAAATAATTTTTTAAAACTTTAGTTTTAATTGAAAGTTAAAATGATTAAATTTACTATTCCCAGTAAGCAAAATACTCAGGTGCATTTCAAACAGAAATTATATTGATTGGAATTTCAAATTTTGAGATTTAATTTTTTGTCCATTTTTGAGTGACTGACACATTTGTAAACAAAAGTTTATTCTCTATTTTAGAAATTTTGCAAAAATAAAATGTACATCTGTGACATTCATGGAAAATTAACAAATGTACCATCAAATTAATGATTTACACAAGTATTACTTATTTTGAGAAATAAAAATTAAATTTAGAATAAAACTTTAAGCTCAGTGTTGATCTTTCTGACCTTCCCCTGCCCTTGTATTTGACTTGTGATGACAGCTAGACAAGTGTATGGTGTCAGGAATTGACGAAATTGTCAAAACTTTTTTTTCCTGTAAGGGGAAGAAACTGTGAGACATGACCTTTTCATGTCAGTCAGTTAAGTGCCATACATGAAAAACGTTTGGGCGATCATGTCTTGAAAGAGACATGACTGACTGAGCAGAAGATTATCCCACAGTAGGTTGCCATTGCTTTCTGCGGTAGACTGGTTGCCAGCCAAGGCTATAGAACCCAATCTGTCCTGTTATTTAACCCATAACTGGAGGGAAGAGACGGATTAATACCTTTCCTAAGGGTATTTGCGCGTAATGGAATGCAATGAATTCAACTGGAATTCGAACTCGGCTCCCCGATTTCTCGTTTTCATGTACACAGAAATTATCATTAAAAAATTAAAAATACGATGGCTTGATTTGTATTAAACTTTTTTTTAAATTAGTAAATATAGTCTTCACTTAAAATTTAATAACTTCACGTTGACAATTCTTTGTAATATTTTAATATTTTTGAAACTATAAAAACTTTTTAAAAATTTAATTAGTCGAAAAATGTTCTTTTACTTCAGCAGACTACTTTAAAGCAATTAAAAGCTGAACCAATTAAATTTCGGAAAAAAAATACATGATTTTACATTGCCCAATGAGTCCTGCGAACTAATAAAATCAATTTTGCCTACAAATTTAATTTCTTCAAATTTCAATTTTCATGAATTTTAAGTGGTGGGAGGGGTAACATAAAAAATATAAAAGATTATCAATATTTCTTAAGTTAAAAATAATGATTTCAAAAATAATTTCATTCATTTGTGAATAAGTCCTGAAAGTTTCCTTAAAATCCGACAATTATTTGATTTTTGCAAGAATTTCCAAATTAAATGTGTCACTAAAAAAAACAAAAAAAAAACAAGACTTGTCACGTAATATTACATTTTTCCTTAAGCTTTCGTAACGATTTAGCAACCTGCTAATGATAAAAAACAAGAACAAGATTTTTACCAAATTTTCGAACGTGTTAGAAAGAATTAAAAAAATATATACTATGAGTATGATCTTTCCTCTTAATGATAAAACATCAACATTCTGATCATCAAAATTTGATGGAAAAAGTTAGTTTTTTTTTTTTTAAGTTTGGAACTTTTTTCCTTCATACTATGCTACTTTTCTGAGGAGGTATTTACAAACCAACTCTAGTAGCAGTCTTAGCAATTGATTAATCTTTAAACTTCATGTCAGCAGAAAATATTAGCACAAGAGTTCTGAGGCGATTGAGAGGCGTTTTGTTTTGGAAACGTTAAGTAAGCCATTTCTTGCCAAAGTTAACAGGTGTTTATCAGCTTCCTACTTGACTTTTCATGAAACTCAAAGACAATATTTACTCAACGTCTAAAAAAAAAAAAAAAAAAAAAAAGCAACAACAACTATATACATATTTTTTTTTTTACCTGTTATTAGGTTTAGGTCATCATATAAAAAAAAGAAAACAAAAAGAAAAAATAAACACACACACACACACACACACAAACTAACAAACAAACGAAGTCCGTACAATTATTACATGTACCTACAAATGCAACAGCTTTTTGGTTATCAGATAAATAAAAAATAAAAAAAATGAATTTTTACACTGACAGACGGTAAGAGCAACTTTTTGGCTTACGCGGGGAGAATCAAGATTTTTATTTTTATTTAAATTTTAAATAAAAATAAAAATTTAGTAATCATAGTCTGGCTGGAGTGGTTTTAAAAAAATCAGTTTTTAGTCTAAAATTTTTAGACAATGAGGATTCCATTTGTTGTAGAGGTAGCGTTATCCACATTTAGACATGTATTCTTCGGATTGCTTTATTGGCGGTTTCCCCATTCCGTCATGAAGATTTATATTACTCAGTACTAGATGCAGAAACTGAACCTCCTTACCATTATATGAACATTCCAAAAATTATTCTTACCATTATATATGAACATTCCAAAAACTATTCTTACCATTATATATGAACATTCCAAAACTATTCTTACCATTATATATGAACATTCCAAAAACTATTCTTACCATTATATGAACATTCCAAAAACTATTCTTACCATTATATGAACATTCCAAAAACTATTCTTCACACAAATAACATTCATTCATAGAAACATTAATTCTTAATTTAATGGGCATTTCAAGGTAACGGTTACGCTTAGCACCAAGAAGATACTTATAAAAAGAACTGAAGAAAAAAAATGTAACTTTTTTTTCAGTTCTTGTTCACACACAGAATTGTTTTTTCCATAGTAATTTTTTAATCAGTTTAAGTTAAAAAAAAATTAATATACACAGGTGGAGGAGGGCATTCATTACTCAAGCAAGAGATTATTCAGGGAAACTGAAAAAAAAAAATATTCAAAGTTTCAAGCCAACATTAAAAGATAAAAAAAGGTAAAGGAAAAAAAACTGATATCTTATAAATATCAGATTTTTTTTTCACATGTACTTTTTTTTTTTTTATAAAGAAAGTACCCTGTAATCTCGTGTCATTTTTAAAGTTTTTAATTTTAACTAAGTAGAGTTATGATTAAAAAATAAGTTGCCGAGAAAACAAAAATGTCAAAATTTTGGCTTGCAAAAGAAAACTAAGAATAGCATAAAAATTGGTAAAAAAGAAAATGTAGACAAAATATTTCGTTGATGGGTAGTGAAGTTGTATCTCAGAAACAAAAAGTCAACAAAAAATATCCATGCCTTAATTTGTAATTGTGAAAATTCCATACCTTTTTTTTTTTTAAGAAGCTTTAAAAATAATGTAATAACAGTCTTTAGTCTTACGTTCTGAACAATCAATAAACCGGAATTTTAAAATTAATTTAATTTTTGTTTTGTTGTTTACATTGAAATTACAGGATTTTGCGTGTCCGAGGGTAGGAAGAAAGCCTCTCCCCATTACAGAAAAGTGTAAATAACACTTACTGGCTTTCAGACAGCCTTTATTCTTTTTAAACTTTATTTAAAAAAAAAAAAACGAAAGTAACATTGGCTTCTCGATCAAAGAAACTGCTAACTAAATAAATAGGAAGGATGCTTACTGACTTGCTTCCAACTTTTATCCATCAACTTAAATCACTTTTTTTTCCTTTTACACTTGTTGATGTTTTTATTAGAAATGTTATAACATTCAAATCAAAGTAACTTTTAAAATATCCTTTTATTTTAAAACTGAAAAAAAAAAAAAATTACGTGAACTTTCTTTTCATTGAGTGAAACTCAAATTCGGTTTACGGATTAAAGAACTAATTAACTAAGCTAATAAATTCACGTTGTTACTAGCGGGGAATCCTATCTTTCACTTACATAGTACTAGAGATCAGTTCCGTGCCCTATTGCATTAATAAAAAAATAAGCGAACGAAATCTATTTCTGTAGAGAGTGAATATCTTTGATCTGATAGCTAATCTGGGTGGAAATAAAATTTTAATACTGACATTATTATGATTAATATTCAGTTTTTTTTAGGGTTCAGAACAAAACAGTCTTACGTTAATTTCAGATTTATCTTTTACTTTGACTATGTATACGAAACCAGTTTCAACCGTTGTTTTTATTCCAATTCATTTCCACACCGTTAGTGGATAAAATATAAAAATTATTAATTACTTTAGCCGGTAATCATCGAACAATGGAAAAAGAAAGTTTAAAAAAAAATGACAACACTAGCTAGATTAAAAACAAAAAGTCATCCGGTTTTTATTAGTCAAGTTATTTTTCAGGAAGTGTTTCGTACGCTAGATAGCGCATACTGCATGATTAATACAAACACGTGCGAGTAAAAAAAAAAATAGTAATAAAGTTCACACGTCGAGTTTAGGGTTTAAAAATATTGATTTTTCTAAGTGTTCTGAATGTAATATGATCTTTAAATTAATTTTTTAAGGTGAGGGGAGGGAATCTTTTAAGAAATCGTAGCAAAAAAAAAATAAGTAATTAAAAAAGCTATATCAAATTGTACAATAATATTTTTAATTTTTGTCTACACACTGAAACATCTGGAAAGACTGATTATTAGATTATGATTGGCTACATAAAAAGTAACTCATTGTAAAACAGCTAATTTTGAAGTATATTCATAAGAGAGAGAGAGAGTGTGTAACAAAAATTTTACGGTGAGTGCATGTTTGTTACCGTTCCATTAAAGTTTAAAAGTTTATAAAATTATTGATGTTTCAGAAAGTAAATGAATTAAAAATAATATAAGGAACAATACAAATATATACAAGGCACATATTTTTACCTAAAAAAAAATCAATTAAATTCATAGCTTGACTTACCTTTTATGTTACGTTACGTCCTGGGACAAAGCAAAAAGTGAAATGAACCACAGGATTATACGAACTCGTAAACGGCCAACCAGAAAAGTTGTTGATCAAATTTTCTAGGTCGATGGTTATATATTTGTGTGAGTGTGTGTGTGAAAAATATACTATCTAGTTTAGTCTGAATACCAAGTAATTTTAATGCAAAACGACCTAATTGCCTTGCAACTTTAAAAAATGGGAAAGTGTTGTTAGATGTCACAGTCGAAGCGGATTAGGAATTTAGGGCGTGCTGAGCTTGTGAAAGGGTTTTTAGAAAATTTCCTTCAGCTTTTTCCCCTCATGCTCTTGACATTAAAATGATGGTAAAATTTAAAAATGAAAGAAAGACATATTGTTTGTAGTCATAAAATTACAGTTCATTTAATTTTCCATCGGGATTAAATTTTTAACATTTTAATTCTTTTCGTATTTCATTTTTATTTTTTCGTATTTCATTTTTTCCATTTTATTTTATTGCTTAACTTAAGTGCCTTGCTTTAGTATTCAGTTATTGTAAAATAAAATTAAAAAGTGATGAAAATATTTATTTACGTGGATGAAAATTATATTTTTCAAGGCAATGATCTAAAATTTTTATTTTTTATTATGAAAAACATTTGTCAAGTCAAGTTCGAGGCTGCGCAGTCTATTTTCCATCGGAAATTAAAACGACATTGTTTAGTTCGATTATTCAAAATATTTATTTTGAATAATCGAAGTTCTGAACCACATACACTTAAAACAAGAAAGAACGGTTTTAAAAATATGTATGGAGCGTTAAAACTCTTATTGGAAATATAATTTAACAGAAAAAAAATGGTAGTAAGATGCATAAATAATAACAGTGGCTGTAATTTTTGCGTTACACATTAGATTTCTTTTTTATCCATTTCACATCAAAAGTTGGCTGGATGTGAGCGTTACGAAAGTAAAAATGTTACTCTCTTATGCAGGGGTTCTGAACATCGTATCCAATTCACTCCCCTCACACATCAAAGAATAAAATACAATTTGAACATCAGAGCCAAACGTTAAAGATCCTTCCTGTCTGCTGATAGGTACTTGCTCGCAAAGAAGTCACAGAGCATTGGCTCCAGATCAAGCGATCCGACACAAGCTACAACGCCAGGCTCGTGCACTATCGACACCAGGTCGATTCTTTCGTCTATAGAGACATTCCACCTTGAGCTATCTCTCTAAAAGGCAATCTGTGGGTCTGTGTGTGACTGTAAATCTTTGCACGCCTACATTTTTTTAAGCTACGCCATTCAAACTTTGTAGGGACACATATCTATAGGGAAGACAGGTCGACACATACTTTTTTGAAAAGTTCAGCAATTTTTCCTTTCGCACTTTTTGGCTAATGGAGCCGATTGTTTATATTTGCTCCGTAAAACATCTAAGAATTTTTGTTGTGTGCTAAAAGATAAATTTTACTATTAGGACATAGAAAAGCAGATGTAATTTTTGTTGTCGCACGTGTTAATGATTTGTCCGTGTTAACTGCTTGTCCGATAGTGTGAATGTCACGTGATTTTGCGTGTAGAGAAGAAAAGTGAAGTTAATTCTCATTGGTATAGAATTAATGATAATTATATTTGTTATAGTTATTTTATTATAATTATTTTTTGCTGTATAATTGATTTTTATTTATTTTTTCATGGACACAACAAATAAAAGGACTACCCTACAGCTATCAATAGCAACCAAATGAGAAATTTTCAACACCTCAGCCAAATAAAAGTTCTTGTCGCTTTTTACGTCGTGTAATATATAATCATCAACCTCACTAAATCTGAGTAAAAAAAAATAAATAAGGCGGTGGGGGGCGAGCAATAAATTTTGTCACAGACAAAGATAAATATCTTTATTCTGCAAAAAGTAACAAAGATTTTTTAAAAATCAGTAATGTTTTGTTATAGTGACTTACCCATATAACACTTGAACTCTTTTCCAAACTATAGATAAGCAGCAGTTCTGCTTTGCAGAGAGAAGAGAGCGGAACGAGAGGCGAAAATGGTCGCCAGGCCCAGTCATGCGATGTGAGACATACTGCTGTCCACAGAAGAAGCGAAGCAGTTTGCAGGAGACATTTTAACTACAAAAGCGCTTCACCTCCGAACGGAGCACATGGGCACCCGAAAGATACTCATCATCTTGCATGAGGTGCCCATGGATATAACAGAAGACCATCTGGGAGCCTTTTTCTCCTAATAGGGTCAAGTGACCGTAATGAGCAAGGCTTGCTTCGCTACGGAATATGACACTTTGCAGGTGACATTATCCCGTGAGGAGTTCGGCGAAATTCTTAATGATCTACCGAGGGAGATCAATAAATGTAGTTGTGGTGGGCAGAAAGCCCTACTCTTGGCTCTGCGGAGCATCGGGCCATTTGGCAAAAGCCTGCCCAGATAAGAACCCTGCACCAAAGACCCAAGAGCACAAGACAACAGTAGCAACTGAGGAGGCAAGCCTAAAAGCAGTGGGGGCAAAGGAAACCAAGTCAGATAGAGAATGGCAGGTAGCCGTGTGGAAGAGCACGAAGGAAAAAACTCCACCGCCACAGCAAGATGTCTCACATGAGAAGTGCGAAAGTTTCGAATTTCATTCTTGAATTTGATTCCGGGCTTCCCATTGGCTGGTAAATAAAATTCGCGTAGGCTCGCGAAATGGAAATTTGATATTTGATTAATTTTTATTTTTCAACCGGAACATCTGCGCCGATCCACCTGTGCGGAGATGATTTTTATTCATTCGCTTTCTGGTCGGCATAGAGCTAACATCCGGCTCATCGCTTTTGTTCGGTCGGTATCACCACACCCTCAGTAGAGTCAAAATTAAAAAGATGTAAGGATCTTGGTTTATGTGGCCGTTGCGCCAAACCAGGTCACTAATCTAAACAGTGTTTAGGTGTCAAAGAGTTAAACCATGTAAATTTTGTTAAATGTTAAAACCATGTAAATTTTGTAATGAAAAAACTAATTTTGGGGCACTTTGTGCCAATAAGGTCACTACTTCTTCAAATATTTGTTTGAGCTCGGCTCTTTTAGAACATGACCTTCTCCTTCCAATCGTACAGGTCATGGTAATTAAAAATAAAAATACCTTTAAATTTAATTGTTTGATAGACTCTGGAAGTCAGAGGTCATAAAGTTTTAGAAAATCTGGCCGTATCATTTGAAGATCTCCTTAAAAAGAAATTTGATGTAAAAACTTTTATTGATCAAATTATATCTAAGTCGCTTGAAGAGATTACTTTAAATTTAGTAGTGGGATACAAAAATATTGTTCGTAATATTGTAATTGACAACAATATTTGTCTAGATTTTTCTGGAAAGCATTTAGCTAAAATAGTTCAGGGCTTTAGCGATGCTGGTTACAAATTGGCCGCAAATTTTACTAACTTAAAAAATAATACCATCACTGTTGATGGACCTATTGGTATTGATGTTATTCAATACTTAGAGCCTCTAAGGAAAATAAATTGCTTAAGAGGTATAGCTTGGAAAATTTCCTCTGGGATAATTCCCTTTGGAAATATATCCAGCTTTTTACCTGAACAAAATGTTGTTTCGGATGATAACGTTTGTGTTTTTGAAAACAACTTTAATACTATAGTCGCAGCTCATAATCTAAATATTAACAATTTGATTAATTTCGTTTTAGACCCAAAACCATTTCACACTGACTCCTTTGAAGAATCATTGTGTGGCTATGATGATCAAAAAATTAGGCCTATTTTAATTGTTCGTTAAAAACATACAGCGCTCCCTCTTTAAATGTAGCTGTTTATCCAGGGATAAATTTAATCATAAATATGCTGGTTCTATTAATTTATTTCCGTAGTAACAAATATATATTTCTAGTCGACATCAGCAAAGTATTTCTAATGATTGAATTAAAAACTTATAAAGATAAGATTAGATTCTGTTTTTTCAAGAAAGTTGGGGATCAGTTGGTCTGTTTCAATTATACAACGTTAAGTTTTGGATTTGTGGCTAGCCTCTTTATACTTAACTTTTTAATTCAATTCCATTTAAAAGGTTATCCGAACATCGAATGTGCGAAGATGTTAAGCACAAGATTTTATGTGGATAACTTAATTTTCACCAGTAATTCTCCTGATTCATTATTTAAAAGCTATTGTGGCTATGTTAGTATAATGGGTGAAGGTAATTTTCACTTTAGGTCTTGTAATTCAAATTCAGACAAACTAAGGAAACAAATGGTTGCTGACAATACTGTGATAGAGCATGGCAGTGACCTGGTAAAAATGCTGGGTTATAATTATGATTATCTAAAAGACGTTGTAAAGCTGAACGTTAAGATAATCGATTCTTCGGCAAATACTAAAAGGAAGATTTTGACTCAAACTGCTGGGGTGTTTGATCCTCTCTCCTGTTTACCTGTGACAGTAAGAGGAAAATTATTACTGCGTGATTTGTGGAAATTGAAGCTTGGTTGGGATGATATAATACCAGCTGAAAAGGTTAAAGAATGGAGAAATTTAGCCCCAGAATTAACCATGTTAAGGAAATTTGTATTTCCTAGATTTGTGTATAGGGATGATTTACCTACTGATATATTTGTATTTTGTGACGCTTCTAAATCTGCCTATGGCTGTGCTATTTATCTTGAACAAAATTGAAAATCTCTGTTTTTTGCCAAATCTAAGGTAGCCCCTATGATTCAGAAATCTCTTCCTACTTTGGAATTAAATATTTAAAATGCCTATTTATATAATTTGCCGACTTGAAATTAAAAACAATTTTTAGCTGTAGTTGCTCAAGACGTCTTAGCTTGTTTATTGTCTTCTAAAGTTAATTGCAAAAATACTTTTGTCAGCAACAAACTAAAAGATATTAGCCTGTATAGAGAAGAATTATCTTCTAAATATGGTGTAAACATTTGTTTTAGGTACGTTCCTTCATTGCAAAATCTTGCGGACATTATAACTAGAGGTCTATCTAACCAGAAATTTAAGCCCTGTTTTGACTTTTGTGTAAGAGACCCAGTGTGGATAAGTGAGAATCCTGTAAAGTGGCCTGTGAGTTATTTAAAATGTCTGAGATAAAATGACAAAGTACCATAGTACAATGTATCGCTGCTACTCTAGTGCGGTTGAGATTAAGCGTTTATTATATTCCCCGTGCTAGACAAAGCTTTGTTAAAGCTTACTTAGCTAATTGCTTTGTGTGTAAAATATATAACGCTCTTTCTTTTAAATACCCTAAATTAACAAACCTTCCAAAGTATAGGGTAAATTTAGTGAGGCCTTTCCTTCATACTGGAATGGATTTTGCTGGACCTTTATGGATCTATAGAAAGGAAGAAAATATAAAAGTTTACTTGCTTGTATTCACATGCCTTAATGTAAGGGATATACATATTGAGCTGTTGGAGGATATGAACATGAAATCCTTTGTTTTAGTTAAAATCAGATTTTCGAATCTGTATGGTATTCCTGAATACTTATATAGTGATAATTCTAGATCTTTCATTTCTGGTTGTAATATTATAAATCAGTTTTAAAATTCTTCCGACTACCAAAATAGATTTGGAATTTTCCAAATTAAACATCTTACTATTCCGCTATATTCTCTATTGTTTGGTTGCGTATGGGAGAGAATGTTTAAAACCATAAAAAAACTGTTTATATAAATCTATAGGTAGAACGAAAATGAATTTTTATGAGCTGCTGACTTTGTTATCAGATATTCAAAGTGTAATTAATTCAAGACCTCTTACTTACAGATGTTCGTCTGATTCTGGTGTAGATATCATTTCACCTATTAATTTCATTAATCCGTATGTTAGAGAAGGCCTAATGCTCAAAATAGAAAAAAGTAATGATTGCATTATGACTCCTAATAGACTAGACATTGTAAACTCACTTGATAATAGAGATAAATTACTAAAAAAATTTCGCAAACTTTGGTATGATAAATATCTTTTTAACTTGAGAGAACAATGTAGAAATCTACATCAACAGCAATTTGTTAATAAACTGAAAGTTGATGACGTAGTGCTTATTAAAATTCCTGCCAAAACCCAACCTATTGGCTTTTGGGTAGGGTCATAGATTTGATAATTGGTGACGATGGTAATGTGTGTTTAGCCAATGTTTAAAAAAGGTGATGGAAGTATACAGATTCATTCCATCAATAGAAATATTAATAGAAATACCTAGTTTAATAAAATAGGCTATTCCTGTATAAAAATGAGCAGCCTCTGTGGCCCATATATAGAATGTTTGATAATAAAATTAGAGGGTCTATAGCTGTTTTATTTTTTACTTTTTTATAACTATTTGCTGTAAACACTTGATAAGTGTATCAAGTGTAATTCATAAACTTTCTTGTATAAATATTTGCTGTAAACAATTGTTAAATATATCAAGTGTGAATTGTAAAATTTTTTTTTATAGTAATGTCCACAACTATGACATGTAATAATATATCATTTCTGAAACAGTTTCTAATTTTGTAATTTTTTCTTTCATTCTCAGAATTTGAAAAGTGTATTTCTATTGTTTAATTTTTTCATATGCGATAAACTTTTTGGATTTCATCGCATTTTTTTTTTTTTTTTTGTCTTGGGAGAATGCAAAAAATATTTTTCTGTATTTCAACTGAATGGTAATTATTTTTAATATTTTATAGTCAAATATTTTCTCGGTTGAATTTTTTTCAATTATAAGTTTTTGTCGCTATTATTCAAGCAAAAAAAAAAATGTATTTAAATTGTATAAACGCTTAATCTTGTAGGTATTAGGATTTATTCCAAAAATTCCTTATTTGGAATATGACCGTGTTTTTGGTATTATTCTAAAAATTCCTTATTTGGAATATGGGCGTTTCTTCGGTATGCCCTTGAAAATGAAGGCTTACGTGGACATCTGCACTAATTTCCATACCTAACACCATGCGGAAAAAATTATCGTCTGCAAAAGTTTTCGTTTGCGTAAGCTTATCAAATTAAACTCAGAATAATTTGAGCGCTATAAATTAACGGACGCATTCAGATTTTCTCCAGTTTCATAAATTCTAAATGAAATTGTAATTTTCTAAGTTGCAAAGTTTATTAGCAACTTTATTAACTAATAGAGGTAGAATTATTGGTCGCTAATCGGCGTATTTCAAACCCATCATCAATATTAACTGCGCTAATATGTCATTTATTCAAGTTAAAATTATTGTTTTAATAACTTGAATGTAAATGGCATTTTGACTTTCAGCCTAATTAAAGTCTCTTAAATATTTATATAATAGGGTGAATACAACCCTTTTGTTTACATTTGCGTATTCAATTTACGCAAATATATTAATTTAGAAAAAACATCAGTAAAGTTTTTTCTATGTGTAAAATCTTCAATATAATATAGCTCAAAATTAAATATTGAGCTTTTAATACTGTCTTTTTTGATAATAAAAAGATAATGTAAAATGTATCCGTTTTAGTAATTAACGGAAAAATTATTATCAGCAGTAATACAACCGGTTAAAGGGAGGTAACTTACACCATTTTCGTAAGTTTTTATTATAACTAAATGTAATATTCATTTTGTAAATGTCTTTCTTAACTAATTATAAGATTTAATATTTCACAAACATTGTAAAAATCTGTTACCACGTTTATCGTACGCATAGAGGACATTTTATGCAGGAAAGCTGTATATTATCGTTCTTTAAGATTAATAAAGTTTCTGTTTTTGGATTGGACTGTTGGAATTTATAATTCTTACTTCGATAACGGTAACAGAAAAATTTCCTAGTAATTTTTTTTGTTATTTATTTTTTATAATTAATTTTTTTTTCAGGACAATTGTAAAAGGCGTGTGAAGCCGTTTCTTCCAAACCAAGGTTACAGTGTTCACAATCTGTCAAATCCGCCAGGCCATATGTGAAAGCCTTGCCATTGAGAGACAGCCTATTTCAAACCAGTCGCCAGGTAAGCGAAAACTCATGGTTGCTGAGGTAATCTGCCGTTGACGTCCAAGGCCAGAACAAGCAAATTTCGTCTTCTGACAAGGCGAGCGTGTTACGTAGTGGATCATTCGTGACACCCTTCACTAATCCACGACAGAAGACTTTCCTAAGCCGAGAAATGTCACTGGACCGAGGAATGGGTCTCAAGGCCGCCCGACACTCGAGGAGGAAATTCGATTGATCTCGTGGCTTACGACGGCGCTCATGCCTGGAGATGGGGAGGGGGGATGGGTGAGAAATTAAGGCTAGGGAACGCATCCCTCACAATACCCGCCAACACTTAGTCTTCCATCAACGCGCAACTTAGGAAAACCAGCCTCGAGGCGTGCTTGTGACTCGCTATGTGTGTAATTCCCCGCCGCCCCTTCATGACACGGACGTTGGACATAGATTTCTCTGTCGACGTGATGCTTGCGTCCCTCCACAGGAGGAAGGATAGCAAACGCTCGATCGTCTTCTTACACTCCTTAGACAGAGGAAGTACAGACAAACGGTAAAGAACAAGAAAGACTATGCTCCGCCCTTTAAGGACAACCTCCTTCGAGGCCAAGTCTGAACTGCTGCGTTGACCTTTACCTATACTTCTGACCAATTTTTCTCCATCTGGAATGACATCAAACGACACTCCGAGAATGAGGACAGAGCGGTCCGTTCAACCAAAGGGCCAAGAAAGAGCGACCCACTTCCAGGCACCTAACCGCAAGCCGGAAAACTTGTCGCGGTTAATCTTGGCCCCTGTGACCATTTCGTACCGTTCAAGCGCCTTCAGTACCACCTCAATGTCGATGCAGTACGACACCAAAGTAGATACGTCATCGGCGTACGCGGAAACCCTGACTCGAGCGATTCCACGTAGGACCGGATTGCACTCTCTGTCCCTCAGCCGGCGAAGGAGAGGCTCCAAAGCCAAAGTAGGGGCGACAGTAGACAACTCTGGCGGACCGACCGAGACAGCGCAAAACCGCGCGACAGCTTCCCGTTCACCTGTGCCACAGCCGTGGGGGAGCGATACAGGAGGCTAATCTAGCGGTAGAAGTCGGGTGCGAATCCGGCGGCTTGAAGGCCAGCAGCCAGGTAGCGATGGTCAACCCTATCAAATGCCTTGGACTGATCCAAATTGATCAGCGCTTCCTTGTCGTCTGTTACACCCTTTATGATCAGGCGGATCAGATGCAGGTTGCTCTGAAATGTTCAGCCCTTCACAGCACAAGTTTGCTCGAGTCACAACAAAATCTCGGCAACTAACTACAAACGCTCTGTCAGGATCTTGGCCATAATCTTTAACTCTTTGTGTTTTTTCTTTCTAGCATCTTTGCTTTTTCTCAACACCGTGACAACACCACGTCTTTGGTGCCGGATTCTCCTCTGACCAGGCTTCAGCTAAATGGCCCGATGTACCGCAGAGTCATCAATATGGACTTCTGTCCTCCACGATGACATATATTGATCAGCCTCGGTATTAGGTACCTAGTTGAATTCCTTGCGGGACAATGTCATTTGAAGAGTGACATCGCCCGTCGCAAAGCCTGCTCATCATGGTTGCCATCTCTGCAACCAGACCATAAAATGCACCCTGATGGTCTTCCGTGGTGTTCATGGGCACCCCATGCAAGGTGATGCGCCTCTTACGAGTGCATATGTACGCCGTTTGGAGGCGAAGCGCTTTTGTAATTAAAATGGCTCCTGCCAATTTCTTCGCCTCCTCTTCTGTGGAGAGCAGAATGTCCCACACGGTATAGCTTCGTCTAGTTACCACCTTTGCTGCTATCTTGAGGCTTTTGACGGCCTCTTCTACGTATTCCCTGCTAACACCAATGGACTTGTGGTTTTTAGGGTCAGTTGTTAGCAGGGAAATAGTCCTAGTTTCAACGGGTATTGTCAGGAACTCATTTCCAGATATGAACTCCTGATATCTGTCTGTTATGGCGAAATAGTAAGCCACATCTTTTTGTGGAAGTTTAGTCCCTCCTCATGCCGACGTAGAGGGCACCGGCGAATCTGGCCTCGGAGGGGCCTCTGCCATCATGGCTTGTCAAAAAACGTTTTTCTTTTTTCTTTTATACCAAGAGGCTTTCTGGTAACTGGAACATAAAAATAAAGTTGCAACTAGCGTCCTGTTGCCAGACAAAAACAAAATCGAGCTGTAACTTAATACAGTTCTCGTGGTACATTGCTGAAGAACACAAGAAACAGAGATACCCGGTTTCTGCGTTTCTTTAGGAAGTCTCGAAGGTTAGTATTTATAAAGGAAGAAGAGTTCATTCTAATATACATAGAGCACCATAACAGTTTGTTTGCAAAGCTGATGCCTGTGTGTTATCTTGCAACTTTGTCTTCTATTCAGCATACGGGACGGATTGATCGCGGTCGATATTGCGGTGAAAAGCAGCTCGTTTCGGCTGGGAGGAGCCGGTCTCGTTTTTTCAGCAGTTGGAGCTCTTTCTAGTGGATTCAACGCACCTAGTCTTAGTAGGGGACATGAATGCCATTCTGGACCCCAAGCTAGACAGGGGCGGGGAGCTATCGGGAGGTTGCATGATCGTAGTTTGGCTGATCTGATCGACGAATTCGATCTCGTCGATACATACCGGATGGATCACTCGGGTGAGAAGATGTGGACGTGGGCTCTTAATTGGCCGACTACCCAGGTGGTTAGCTACCTGGATATAATGTTAGTTAGAGAAGCTGGTTAGGCTACTCGGACCATTGGCTCATCTGTGCTTAGTTGGCGTTAAAAATAGTGCTAGAATGGCTGGTTACTGGAAGTTCAGTCTGTCTATACAGGACAAGCAGGACTTTCAGGATCAGCTAATTAATGTAGTGCAGCGGGGTGGTTATCGGAAATAAATGGTTGGAGAGGCTTAAGGATGGGATTAGGTCCTTCACCAACGGCTCGCACTAAATAAGGCTAAGAGGTTAAAGGCTCTTAAAGATAGTGTTCTCCGGGCAGAGACTGGGGGATCCCTTAGAGATAGCCTTAGCAGCGTTTGACTAGCAAGCGCTACATGGATCATGTAATTAGGCATGCTAAACAATATGTCTTCCAAAGCTGTGAACATGAGCGCAGAACTGCGCAAGGAAGAGATTCGTCGAGGCGGCGTTCGGTGCATTCGAGAGTTACGAACATCGGTAGAGCACACTCGGAGGTCGCCTGATGACATGTGCGAGTCGTTTCAGCGGCATTTCGAGAGTCGCTTTGCCAAGGAGCCTCGTCTCCGTGACGAGGAATTTCGCAGTTACTTGACTGACTTCCCTCGGCTTTCGTCGGATAGCTGCGAGGGAGAGATTACGGTGGCGAGGTCTTTACGGCTTTGAAGAAGGTCGGCAGTGGCCAGTCTCCAGGTCTGAATGGCTTACCCTATGAATTGTACTTGAGGTCTGTCGCACAGCTCTGTTCCGATATTGACTGCCGTATTCACTAACTGGTTTCGACAGCGGTCCATCCTCAACCAGATCATCAGGGGTGTGGTTACGCTGCTGAGAAAAGGCAACAATATTGGGAGAGGGATGGCTATAGGTCTATAACTCTGCTAAACACAGAGTTAAAGATTATGGTTAAGACCCTGACGGAGCGTTTGCAGCTAGTTGTCGAGATTCTATTGTGACCCAAGCAGATTTCTTCTGTGAAGGGCTGAACAATTCAGAGCAACTTGCATCTGATCCACACGATCTTAAAGGATTCGCACCCGACTTCTGCTGCTGGATTAGCCTCCTGTATCGCTTCCCCACGGCTGTGGTACAGGTAAACGGGAAGCTGTCGCGCGCTTTTGCGCTGTCTCAGTCGGTCTACAAGGGTTGTCCATTGTGGCCCTTAATTTACGCTTTGGAATTGGAGCCTCTTCTTTGCCGGCTGAGGGACAGGGTGTGCAGTCCATCCCTACGTGAATCGCTGTCCCTGGTTGGGTTAAAGCTAAGGTTTCCGCATTCGCCAATGACGTGTCTACTTTGGTGTCGTGCCGCATCGACATCAAGCTGGAACTAAAGGCGCTTGAACGGTACGAAAAAAGTCACGGGGTCCTAGATTAACCGCGACAAGTCTTCCAGCTTGCGGATAGGTTCATGGAAGAGGGTCGATCTTCCGGGGCCTTTGGTCAAACGGACGGTCGGACAGCCCTGTTCGGATTCTCGGATTATCGTTTGGAACCGATCTCTGGCTGGAGAAAAAATGTTCAGAAGTAGAGGCAATGGTCGGTACGGTGATCCGGACTTGGCGTCGAAGGTTGTTGTCCTTAAAGCGCGGGGCAGAGGTGTGTGCTGTCTACGTCTTTCCTCTATTCCTTTACCATTTGTCTGTACTTCCTCTCTGTAAGTAGCATAAAAAAGGGATCGAGCGTTTGATATTCTCCGTCCTCTGGAGGGGACGCAAGCATCACGTCGACAGAGAAGTCTGTGCCCAACGTCAGTGTCACGGAGGGCTGTGAGTGCCTCTTTTGGAGAGTCACAGGCTCTCCTCGAGGCTGGTTTTCCTACGCCACGCATTGGTGGGAGACGCGGTGTTGGCGGGTATTGTGAGAGACGCGTTCCCTTACTATCTGACTCCACATCTTGAGGCGAGAGCACCGTCTTAAGTCTCTGGATCAATCCAGTTTCCTCCTCGAGTGTTCAGTGCCCCTTCTCGCCCTAGGAAAGTCTTCTATCGTGGATTAGTGGAGGGTTTCACGAAGCATTCACTACGTGACGCGCTGGGCTTGTCGGAAGATGGATTTTGCTCGTTTTGGTCTTGGTTGCCAGCGGCGAATTAACCTCAGCAACCTCGAGTTTTCGCTTACCTGGTTACTGTTTCGGTATAGTCTGTCTCTCAATGATAAGGTCTTCATATGGGGTTTGACGAATTTGCCAGACTGTGAACGTTGTGATCTTGGTTTTGAAGAAACGGCTTCGCACGCCTTCTACCATTGTCCTAGGATTCGTCCCTATGGGACCGTGTTGGCGGGTTGACGGCTTGTATCGCCCACGAAAAGCTCGTGCTCATTGATCGTGTATACGTATGTGACTCTGGGGGTGAAACGGATGGTGTTTCTGTCGCTGTTGACCACGGCCCGAATGGTGAGTTGGACGACGCGAATGGAGGAGCTTTTGGGAGGTCAGTAACTTGCTCATCATGATCTGATCCGATATTTTCAGTTTCAGCTCAAAATGAAGATTAGAACTTACAAAAAGCGATTGATTTCGAAAGATTTCAACGAAAGATGGGTGACTGTGGCGAGCCTGGTTTGCGTGAACGGAGTTAGCCTTGATTTTTTCTTTTAGTTCTCGTTGTTGCATCGGGATGTTTTCCTGTGTAACCCTCCCCTGATTAGAATAAATCTCCTCTTGTGTACCTAGTTAATGTGAGTATATCTTCTTCCCGGACTGTTCCAGGCCTCTTTTGTTATGATCCATGTCGAGATTCACAACCTCCCTCATTTTTTTTATTCCCGTTTTTTCATCTCGACTGGGTCAGATTTTTTTTATTTCCCGAAAGTCATATTTAATTCTTTCTCCTTCTCATCTCCTTTTTGTATGAAAGACAGAATACAGCGGCCTCTTAATTTTGTGGGTTGGACGGATCCAACTAACTCTATTTATTCATGTTTGTGTATTATTTTGAAACTTTTGTTTGTATGTTTGGTTTCATGTCCCCTCCCCTTTCATTGCATATAATTTACAATTTTTTACATATTTTTATATGCATATTGTATAAAAAGAAAGTTTTAAAAATTCATATGCGGATTCTTTTTTAGGTTCCTTGTATTTTGGTAAATAGTAGATAGATGAGTTCTTATGGTGAATGAAAAATTGTAAATAGTGATTAGGTCGTGTTTCTGATTAGCTATGTATAAGGTATTTACTGATGACCAGCCTTAGTTTTTGTTCCCCTACACACACACACACACATACACACACACACACACACACACACACACACACACACACACACACACACACACACACACACACACACACACACACACACAAAAAAAAAAACAACAAAAAAAAAACTTTAGCCTTGTGCCGCAATTGTAAAAAAAATTACTATAAATCCCGAGAGCGGAACGAGAGAGAAAAATTTCACAAGTGAAATTTTGTACGTTGATTCTGTGTTTTGTCTGGCAACTGGACGCTAGTTTGAATTTCTTTTTTTTCAATTTTCGACAAGTGAGATTGAAAAAAAAAATCTTTATCGGCAGTCAGAAGTGACAATGCCGGCACGGATGGTGGAGACCTCTCAGGGGCCAGCTTTGCCGGTGCCGTCAACTTCGGCATGGAGTGGGGCCAAATCTCCGAAAAAGACGAAGCATATTATGCTTCAGTTAAGGGAAAATATCAATGAACTTTTAACAATCCCGGAAGCCTTAAAAGTAGTATAAACAAGGACCATCTCCCTGCTGACAACGGACGTTCAAAGATACAAGTATATTTATGGTAGCAGGGAATCACTAAAAGAGGCCGTAAAAAGCTATTGCGGTGAAAAGCAGCTCGTCTCGGTTTATCGCGGTTTATGTGCCCAACGACCGGGAAGAGTGTGTATCGTTTTTCGTCAGTTGGGATCGTTCCTGGTGGATCAATTAGTGGAGGACAGGAATGCTGCCCTGGACCTCAAGATAGACAGGAAGCGGGGAGCTAGCGGGAGGGTGGGCGATCGTAGCTTGGTTAGGTTACTCTGACCACAGATTTGTCTGTGACCGGGTGGCGTCAGACACTAGGATTAGAATGGCTGCCTACTGGAAGTTTAATCTGTCCCTACTGGACAGGTGGGACTTTCTGGAGCAGCTTATTAATGTAGTGCAGCAGGAACTAGTGGAGGCGGTTATTGGGAATAGGTGGTGGGAGAGATTAAGGATAAGATTAGGTCCTTCAACACCGAATTTAGCCAACTGCTCGTACTAGCTAAGGCTAAAAGTTTGAAGGCCCTTAAAGAAAGAGTACTCCGAGCGAAGGCTACGGAGAATCCTCTAGAAATAGCCTTACTAGCATTTGGCTAGTAAGCGCTATATGGGTTAATTAATTATGCATAACTTAAGCAAGACGTCTTCCGAATCTAAGAACATGGATACAGAATTTCGCAAGGAAGAGATCCGTCGATCCGATCGATCATTCGAGAGGTCCGAACCCCGGAGGAGCGTACTCTGAGGTCGGCCGCAGATATGTTTCGCAGCTATTTGGATGACTTCCCTCGGCTTTCGCCGACTTAAGTGGCTAGCTACGAGGGAGAGATTAAGGAGGACGAGGTCTTTGCAACTTTGAAGAAGGTCGGCAGTGGCAAGTCTTTAGGTCTGGATGGTTTGCCCTCTGACTTGAACTTGAGGCTGTCGCACATCTTTATCCCGATTTTGACTGCCGTGTTAAGCAACTGGTTTCGTCAGGGGTCCGTCCCCAACCAGATTTCCAGGAGTGTGTTCACGCTGTTGAGAAAAGCAAGGATGTTGGGCGGGATTTAGACAACTAAATATTATGGCCAAGATACGGAGCGTTTTGCAGTCAGTTGCCGAGATTTTGGCGGGACCAGAGCAGAATTGTCCTGTGAAGGGCCGAACAATTCAGATCAACCTGAATCAGATTTGCACGATCCTAGAGGGGGGGGGGGGTAAAAGACGACGTAGAAGCTGTGCTGATCAATTTAGATCAGTCCAAAGCATTTCATTGCATATCATCTACAGATTTTTATATATTTTTATATGCATATTTTATAAAAAGAAATATGTAAAAGTTTATGGGGTGATTCTCTTTTTTAGATTCCCTGAAAGGATGACCAGGAGGAAGCGAAATTGTTGGCCAGAAGCATATTAACTACAAAAAATGTCCAGCTACAGACGGAATACGTGGGCACCCGGCGGACTCGAATTGTGGTTCACAGTGTGCCCATAGATATCTCAAATGACGATACTGCTGGATGTGAGGTGCCGCGGGGCACTTGTCTAAGGTGTGTCCCACAAGGAATCCAGTGCCGGCACCGGTAAGAACAGTTACACGGGTATCACCGGTTAAAAAAAAAAAAAACGACAGCGGCAGAAGAAACAATAGCAGCAAACTCCAGCGAATGGACTGAAGTTGTGAGGAGGGGCAAGAAAGCTGTTTTCCCTCCTCCTCAGCATGACGTCAAACTCAAAAAGTCTCCAGCATTTGAATAGAAAATACCAAGACCAAAAAAGAAGCAGCAACAGAAAAAGGAAATAAACATGGACAGTGAGGAAATGCACCCACCTCGGAGGAGGGGGAAATGACTAAGCAAAAAAAGCAGACCAGAGCAGGGCAGAAAGGTCCCTGGTTGCCGCCAAGTCTCAATCCGCTTTGTCTTCGCTTGCCAAAGTGCCACACATAGCAGAGAAGCATACCCCAAACAAGGTAAGAAGTCTCTCTTCTTTCCTCTCAAGAACTCCTCCAACTCCCTCCACCAAGCCCACTCAAGTCTTGTCCAAGAAAATGAAAAATAAATAAATAAATAAAACGAGAATTTCATTTTCAAAGTAAAAAGTATGTGAAATAGACAGGCAGGCGCTTGAGAAGGATCTTTTCTCCCACAGGAAGGCCCCATTGAGGCCTTTATTTAAAATGTCCTCGGTCGACGAATAATTTCTCAAAGGCCCCTGGGGTAATCACATTCATTCGTAATACCGGGGGAAACCTGGAAGTGTGGGATCACCTGGCAGAGGCCAAATAATCCTTCCCTGACATAAGGATGATACAGATATAATCACCGGAACTTTAGAAAATGGCACAGTTCTGTGCAGGGAGGGTCACAGTTATTCTCCACCTCCTCCTTATATAGGGCATTAAAGTTAATGCCCTACGGACGTCGGCGTTATTGTCTTGGACGAATGGATTACATCCGAGATTGGTACCGGCAGTCTAGGATAATCCGTCGGTGTCCCGACTACAGCAGATTTTCGTCCAGTATGTGAATAAGGCGTCACATTTTACAAAATGTCTATCAAGCTCGCCAGCTTGAATGCGAGATGCCTGAGAGATTGGGGTAAGGCAGCCCGCCTGCTTCATGATCTCTTGTCTTTTGGAGTATATATGATTGCGATCCAGGAGACATACTTTGTTTGCGAAGTTGATGCTTGTGTGCTGAATAACTACTTTGCCGTCTATTCAGAATGCGGGGACAAACAGGCCAGAGGTGTTTCCTTGTTGGTTAAACATACCCTGGATGCGAGGGTGCATCTTGTTCATGTCGGCTTGGGAGCGGGGGCAGTTGATTGTGGTTGATATCGCCGTGAACAGTAGTCCGTTACGGTTTATGCACTCAACGACCAGGAGGAGCGCGCCTCGTTTTTCCGTCAGTTGGGGCCGTTCCTGGTAGATTATATGCACCTAGTAGGGGACTGGAATGCCGTCCTGGACCCCAGGCTAGAGAGGGGTGGGAGATAGCAGGAGGTCGGGTGATCCTAGCATAGTTGATCTGATCGGTGAGTTCGATTTCGTCTATAGATACCGGGTCGATCACACTGGCGGTGGTGGTGGGGAGATATGGACGTGGGCACTTGGCCATCTACCCAGGTAGTTAGCTACCTAGATAGAATATTAGTGAGAAGGGTTGATCTAGATTTGCTAGATTGTCCCACGTTCCACTGGTTTGGCTATTCGGACCACAAACTCGTTTGCACCCGGATGGCGTTAGATCGTAGGCCTAGATTGGCTGAACACAGGAAGCTCAACGTGTCCTTAGTGGACAAGCGGGACTTTCGACAACAGCTAATTAAACTAGTGCAGCGGGAATTAGTAGGAGCAGTTATTTGGAATAGGTGGTGGGAAAGGCTTAAGGATAGAATTAGGTCTTTTATCGCTGACTATAGCCGTCAACCCATCCTAGCTAAGGCTAACAAGGTGAAGACCCATAAAGATAATATATCCTGGGCGGTGGAAGTAGTGGATCCCGTAGAGATAGGGTTAACTAGGCAATCCCTGGACCGTTATGCTAGCAAGCGTTACCGGTGTTAGGTAGTTAGGCATAGGTGAAACATAATGTCTAACAAAGCTGTGAGCATGGGCGCTGAATTGTGCAATCCGTTGAGATGGCGATCGTTATATTCGAGAGGTCAAGACCTCGGAGGGTGTACTCTGAGGTTGACCGACGATATGTGTTAGGCGTTTCAGTGGCATTTTGAGAGCCGCTTTACCAAATAGCCTGGTCTCATCGATGAGGAGTTTCGCAGCTATTTGGCTGACTTTCCTCGGTTTTCGCCGACTGAAGCAGCTAGCCGCGTGTGTGAGATCACTGAGGGTGAAGTTCACTTGGCACTGAAGAAGGACGGCAGTGGCAAGTCTCCAGGACCTGATAGTCTACCCTATGAACTGTACATGAAGCTTTCGCAGATCTTTGACAGTAGTGTTCAACAACTGGTTCTAGTAGAGGGCCGTTTCCAGGGGTGTGAGCACGCTATTGAAAAACGTCAAGGGTGATGGGAAGGGACTTAGATGATTACAGGCCGATAACTCTGCTAAACACAGAGTTAAAGCTTTTGGCCAAGATCCTGACAGAGCGTTTGCAGTCAGTTGCCGAGATCTAGTGGTGAAGGGTCGAACAATTCAGACTAGTGGTGTGAAGGGTCGAACAATTCAGAGCAACCTGTATTTGATCTGCACGATCTTAGAGAGTGTAAAAGACGATGAGCAAGCCGCGCTAACCAGTTTGGATCAATCCAAGACATTTGATAGGGTCGACCATTGGTATCTAGCACCCGTCTTGCATTCCACCAGATTCAAACTCGACTTTTGCAATTAGATCAGCCTGCTGTATCGCTCTCCCAGTGCTGATGTATCAGTCTTCGTGTCGTCACTGGACGACATTTAGTACAGAAGGCGCTTAAGCGGTATGAGAAGGTGACGGTGGCCAAAATTAATTGCAACAAGTCTTCCGGCTTGCAGTTATGTGCCTGAAAGTTGGTCATGTTTCCGCGGCCCTTCATTTGGACTGACGGACCCGTCCGCATTCTTGGATTGTGTTTCGAACAGGATCTCCTGATGCATATATTACATACGTCTTTCCCATCGTCGTTTACTTATTGTCCGTACTCCCTCTCTGTGATGACCATCAGGCGGCGATCGAGTGCTTGTTGTTCACCCTCTTGTGGGGTGGACGCAAGCATCATTATTAACATAGATGCCTGTTCTAAACGTCCGGATCAAACGGGGTTGGAACGCCACACGCCTCGAGGTTGGCTTTCTTAAGCCGTGTATTGATAGAGAATTCGATTTTGACGCGAAGTGTTAGGGATGCCTTCCCTAGCCTTACTATCACTCGAGAGCTGAGCGCTGACGTAGGCCTCGAAATCAATCGAAATTCTTACCAGAGTGTCGAAAGGCCTTCCGAACTATTCCTCCGTCCACTGACCTTTCTCGGCGTCGGAGGCACTTGTATCGTTTATTAGTGGAGGCGGTGGTTACGAAGGACCCTCTACGAGATCAGCTCGGCTTGTCGGCGGCCGAGTCATGCTCGTTTTGGTTTTGGTCCCCAGCGGCGAATTACCTGGCAATTGATTCGGAACGGGCCTTCAAACGGGGGTAGGGTGGATTTTTCAGACTGTTATCGGGGTGACCTTGGTTAAGAAGAAATGGTTCAGCACGTCTTCTATCATTGTCCTCAGGTGCACCCTTTCTGGGACATTGTTGGTGAGTTGACGGCTCGTATCGCTCTTAAACATCTCGTGTCCATCGATCTCAAGTAAGCATGCAATAATGTATCGTCCCCGTATTCTGGTGTGAAACAGATAGTTTCAGACGTTGCTGGCCGTAGCACGAATGTTGATTTGGACGTCGAGCATGGAGGAAATCTTGCTATATGAATGTTATTCTTATTAGCATCTGATTAGATTCTTAGAGCATCAACTCAGGATGAAGATCAGATCTGATAAAGAGCGTTTGATATAGACAGATTTCAACAAAAGGTGGGTAACTGCAGTAAGTCTGCTTGAATGAGCCCAGTCTTGATTTTCTTTTTTATGTGCCGGGGCGGTTTGCTGCAAGCCATTCCCTGGTTAAGTTAGACTTTTTTTTGTGTACTTAGTTAATGTGAGTGAATGTGTTCTTAGCCTGTTCTCGGCTTTTTCTTTTGTTATAATCCATGCCGAGATTCCCAAACTCAGCAGTTTGTTTTTGGCTCCACTTTTTCATCTCGATTGAGTCAGTATCTGCTTTTCCCTTTTCATTATTTATTTTCTCCTTTCCCTCTCCATAAGTGAGTATGCCACTTGATTTTGCCGTATGATGGAATACAGCAACCACTCTGATATTTTTGTGGGGTGGACGGGTCTTACGAACACTTGTTCATTTTAGTTTGAATATTTCGTTTTATTTTAGTTTGTTTTGGGGCATTTAATCTCCTTTTCTTTTTCATATTAAATTTTTAAATATATTTTTGTACTGTTGTATATAGTCAAATTTTATGTCATGGGTTTGTTCCCCTTTTTAGGTACCCCTGTAAGTCTGTGGTGTTATGGTATATGGAGGATTGGGAGGTGATGGGTGAGTTCTTGTGGTGAATGAACAAAATGTGATGAGTTGATTGGGTCGTGAATCTGATTAGCTAGGTATTGAATAGTAAGTGAAGACCAACCCCAATCTACCCTCTTTTCGGCCTTGCGCCACATTTACTGCTATATTAAAGTAATTAATATACTATTCCAGCAGATATGACTGACAACCGGACTAACAGCCATGCTAATAATCTCTCATTGGTATATGTTTGTACTACTGTCTTTGTTAAATATATTTGTTTAACTGTATTCCTTCTTTAGATGTGTTTCTGGCCCCAACAAGGCCACAACAATTTGGTGACGAGGACTCTTAAAAACCCTTCAGGATCCCAAAAGGACTGCGTAGAAATTGTCAATATTGGTTCAACATTGGACTCGCGGAATTATATTTTTCGTAACACTTTATTCTATTCAGCAGTACTTGGCAATCGAGAAAATAAAAAATAAAAATAAAACTAACTTACACTGAACTTGAACGCAAGTCACTAAACTACGAGAATTCATATTTTCGAGAAAAAAGCACTCGTGATTCTCTGAGTGAGTAAGAAATTACAGTTATTCACTTTCAATTAATTGTTACTTCCCTCCCTATTGAGTAGGTAAGAAACAAAAGTTTTTTTGTAATTCAAAGAAAAGTTTTCATTTGAATTTAATTTGCATTCGGGTAATCCTAAAAAAAAAGAAGACACGGATAAACATGGACGAATTTAAATCCACCATGCTCGAAATTCTTAATTTTTAACTTGAACAGCAGAAGCAACGAGAAAAAAGAATAGAGCAACTCCAGCTAGATATACAGAAAAACGACTTGAAATTCAAAAGCAAACTGAGAAAGAACGACTTGAAATGCTAAAACAAGCTGGAAAAGAACGGCTTGAATTTCAAAAACAAACTGAAGTCACACATCAGAAACTCGAAGAAATTCTACTTCAAACGCAACAAGAGCAAAAAACTTGCTTAAACTGGCAAACTAGCGACAAATTTGTGAAAACGAAATGCGTTCTCACAAAACGCGATCTGGGGCGCAATAGACACTTTTACATATTCTCCGAACGAGGTTATAACTTTCGCCTCCTATTTTAAAAGATTCGATGATTTATACGCCACGGATTGCATAAATGGGTTCGCTTTTTTCTTCGAAAAGTGAGCACCACAAAGGACATCAAATTTGTAAATGATATTTTACCCCATAAAACAAACGAATTGACTTTCATTGAAGCGGTTAGACTTCTTACAGAACGTTTTAGTTCTAAAACTTCACTCTTTCATAAGAGATGGAAGTGCATGAATTTAGCCAGAAAGGATAGTGAAGATTTCATTATGTTCGCCTCGGTCGTGAACAAGTATTGCGACGATTTCAAACTGTCAGAATTGAATGAGAATAATTTCAAATCTCTGATATTTTTTCAGGGATTCGTTTCAGCTAAAGACGCTGTAATTAGACGTAGAATTCTAAATAAATTGGATATTGAGCCAAGCCTTACTCTCTAACAAATAGCAGAGAACTGTCAGAGATTCTTAAGTATACGCCAAGATTCGAAAAATATCAAGATCACATAAGAAAAATACGCCAAAAGAAAAAAAACAATTTAACTCTCCCTCTAAATCAAACCAATCAAAAGAGGAACAAGACAACTTGTCCCCTAACTCATGTTACGGTTGTGGGTCACTACACTGATAGAAAGATTGCCCTTACCGGAATAAAAAAAATGCCTAAATTGTAGCCGTATTGAGCACAAGAACTCCCATTGTCGAGCGAGAAAAAAAAAAGGTTAACAGCTACGTAAAAAATAAAAAGCAAAAACAGATGAACAAGACGGGTTAAACATTAGGAAGTACGTGCAAGTCAGTCAGTTAAGTGCCATACGTGATACACGCTTGGGCAGAAGATTATCCCGCAGTAGGTTGCCATTGCTTTCTGCGGTAGACTGTTTGCCGACCAAGGATATAGAGCCCAATCTGTCCTATTATTTAACCCATAACTGGAGGGAAGAGACGGATTAATACCTTTCCCAAGGGTATTTGCGCGTAAGTGAATGCAAGGAATTCAACTAGAATTCGAACTCAGCTCCCCGATTTCTCGTTCCGAGCCGATATCCACTGCTCCACAAGTACAAATCCTAAATAAAACAAGGTTCAGTTGAATTCTGGTTCTACACACTTGGAAAAACTTAGGAAACAACCTTGCTAAGAACTAGTAAAATGGTTGTCTGTGACAGGGGGAAAATCAATTTTACGAGAGAACTTATTATGAATGTAACTTTTCAAGGAAGGACGTTAAAACTAAAGACATTTGTGTTCAAGAATACAGAAAATTTATTTGGCACCGACTAGATGAATAAATTTAAGTTGTGGTACAAGCCAATTAATTTATTTTGCCAAAAACTTGCAAACCTGACCACCGAGTCAAATAATTTAATAAAAAATTTAAAAGAAACTTTTCCGGAAGTTTTTTTTCTGGGGGCTTTGGCCGGTGAAATAAGATGATGGAAAAATTTGAGTTAAACACTGGCTGGATGTCAAAAAAAAAAAAAGAAAAAAAAGAAAAAAGCGGAATGTGTCTTTTGCCTGTTTGCCACAAATAAACGAAGAACTCGACAGACTAGAAAGAACCGGTGTTTTGTCTAAAATTGTGTACAGTCAGCGGGCTTCACCGACCGTCTATGTGAAGAAGTCAAACGAGATCCGGGTTTGCACCGATTTTTCGACGGAGCTTAATGCGGCACTCAAAGACTATCATTACGATTTACTTAGACCAGATTAAATTTTCGCGAAAGTAAATGGAGGAAATTTTTTTTCAAAAATCCACCTCAGTGACGCGTATCTTTAAATACCGGTGGAGGAAGAATATTCTAAGTTGCTCTGTAACACCCATCTGTCAACACCCATCGTGGGTTATAAAAGTTCGAACATGTGCGTACAATCTTTATGATTTTTCGGCTGTTTTTGTTTCTGGTAGTGGACTCTGGTAGATCGACTCCGTATTTTTGAAGGATTGGGTAATTATTATACGGTAATTTACTTGTATTGATTTAGAGTCGATGGCAAGTTGTTGTGGCAAGTTGTAACACTGTTCCCTGTTGTTTTATAATGTTATATAATCTTTTATAATGTTGTTTTATAATTATTATAGCGACACAGATGCTTGTATTGTCTGATAGTTTTGTTCATAAGCACGAACAAAGCGAGCTGAAATGTCTACTCCGAATATGTTTGATTTAACTTTGGCTTACGTAAATGACCAAGGAAAGTCAGGTCGCTTACCAATATTTAACGAAGTCGTTTCCTTCCATTCACTGCCTGTAAATTGAAATGGTTGGAGTGGTAAGGTGTATCACATTGATTGCTGGCCTTGTGTTTATAAGGAATTTTAGGTTGTTTTTGTACTTACATAGAATATGTGGTATTGTGTTTTCCATTTGGTGTTTTCAAGGCTATAACTCTAGGATTTACTCGTTTCCCTATTGATTTATGCGGTATTTGCATGGTTTTCTGAAATTCCTTGTGTAGTCTTGGGATGTATGGTGATACCAGCAGATATGTGAGTATATATAATTGAGGCAGCTACTTCGTCTGCGTCGACTATTCTCTATATATTGACGGATCTACTTTGATGTATGTAGGGATTAAATAAAAAATACGAAATAAAATAAAAAAAACATTAAATGAAATAAAATACAAAATAAAATAAAAACTACGAAATAAAATAAAAATACAAAATAAAATAAAAGTACGAAATAAAATAAACATAAAAATTTCCCAGGAGTCCTCTGACAGGAAAGACAATTGACGCATGCACAAAATGAGAGGCCTCCTGGTGCCAAAAATAAACTCTATCTCTTTCTCTGTTGGACTTTGGATGGTAAAGACGTGCTTAACTGTTCGGGAAGGAATTTCCCCAACAAGAGGTCGTTGGAACCAAAAAAAAAAAAAAAAAAAAAAATCAGTGTCCAAACTGTCCCTCTAGTGTCTCTATATCTTTCCGTTTCTCCTTTCCTATTTATTTCAGCGGCAAAAGCTATTCAGCAAATTTTGGATGTTCAGGCGAAGGAACCAACTCAGCAGTAATAGCCATAACATACCACCCCGACGTGATATTTACACTCAAGTTTTCTGGGACCAAAAAAAAAAAAAATGGGGAAGAGAAATTCATTTCTCCACCACAACTTTAATAGTGACAACTACGCGAGGTGATATGAACAAGCAAAGATTCTTTCACTAAAAAAAAAAAATGTTGACGACTTTCCTACAATGAGTAACCCCGTGTGACTTTGCCTGCTTCACCCCACTAGAAATCATTGGCTTACCATCCCTCCACCACCACAAAAGGTTCAGTTGACTACTGTAACCATACATGTACTGTGTAAAACAGAAAAAAAAGACGTGAGTAACGGCTTTTACTTTCATCCTTTTATCGTATTCACACACGCCACAAAAATAAAAAAAAAAATAAAAATATTAACACAAACACGTTCCGTCCAGCAGAGATTTGCTTTATCGTTGTGCCTTTTTCTTTCCTCCTTCTTGTTGCCTTATCGTAAGTCACTAAAATGGAGGAAAGCGCGTCAGCTATACCAATCAACATCCCAGCCTTTATGCACACAGCAGCAGATGGTTGGTTTGCAATTTGTGAGGCACAATTTGAATTGCAACACATAACAAGTGAAGAAACCAGGTTCTACCATGTATTGTCTGTCCTTCCTCCAGAATTGATATCCAGCTTACCGTTCGCTATTATAGCTTCTAAAAAAATTCAGAGCTAAAAGACGCAATAATGGCTAGACATGAAAGGACAAAATCAGAGATGTTTGCTAAATTAATGGCTAACACTCAAATGACAGGGAGACCTTCAGCTTATCTCCATGAGCTGATGTCGACAGCCAGCAGGATTGGTGTCGGAGATGAACGTGTTCGACATAAGTTCATTCAGGCAGTACGCCCGGAAATAACACCCGTAATAGCAGCAATAAAAAATGCCTCCCTAATGGAACTGGGCACATTGGCTGACGAAATAACACCATTTTTAAAACCCAGGATGATACAAGCCGCCACTCTGCCGCATGCAAGCAGGCACTCCAGATCTACTGTCTCCACCGGCGCCACCCCTAGAACAACATATAGCACCGGACCATTTTATGAGAACCTCGAGTATGCCGTAGACACTTATATTATGCAGAAAAGTCGAGGACGTGCAAACCATGGTGCAGGTGGCCAAACAAGTCCGGCTGTCATATAATGCCCACTTCGATGCCATCTTCACCTGCCAGAAACCCTACCACCCAATCCCCGGAAAACTGATAATGCGTATTGCATCAGCAACCGGCAACTCGCAACTATTTGATGTTGCTATCAAAATTGACACAAATAAGATCAATTTTGTGATAGACACAGGTGCCTCTATAACAATCTTACCACAGAGAATGGCACTCGGTCTAAACTTAAACTCTACACCTGTAACACTATCAGCAGCAAACGGGAATAATATTAAATGCTTTGGCGAAACAGTAGTTGATATTGGGATTCCGGGCTTACGCCGTTCATACACATGGACCGTAGTTGTAGCGGATACCGTCAATCCCCTCTTAGGAGCAGATGCGCCACCATGGATTAATCTTAGACTGCAAAAAGGGTAGGCTCATTGATGAGGAAACCCACCGATATACACAAGGCGGACGAGTCACTGCACAGATTGAGTGTATAACTGCGTATAACCACAACAACCTGCCAGAAGACGTGCAGTCTCTCCTCCGAGAATTTCCAAAACTAACCAATTCACGTACAGGACAGTCTTCAGTGTCTAACACGAAAGTAACACACGTCATAGGCACAGGAGATAGCACCCCTACTTATGCCAAAGTCCAACTGTCAGAAGAAAAATGTAAATCAGCTAAACAGGAATTTGCGGCACTCTTACAAGCTGGAATTATTCAACCGTCAAAGTCCCCCTGGTCATCTCCATTACATCTAGTTCCCAAGTCAACCCCAGGAAAATGGCTAGTATGTGGTGATTTTAGACATTTGAACCAGTTGCAAAAAACAGACAGATATCCGATACCAAATATTAACAGCCTCGGATCTAAACTCTTCAAGAAGACTGTATTTTCAAAAATTGATCTCCTACAGGCCCATCACCAGATTCCCATGAATAAGGCAGATATATAAAAATCTGCTTTGATAATACCATTTGGTCTCTTTGAATACCTATTCATGCCATTTGGTCGACGAAACAGCAGCTCTACATTCCAGAGATTTATAGGCAACGTATTTATGGATGTAGACTGTGTTTTTACATATATCGACGATATTCTCGTTTTCTCCGAATCTAAGGAACAACACCACAAATATCTTAAGAAAATCCTTTCGATTCTGGAAGGAAACAACCTTGAAATCTCTGTTGAAAAATGTCAGTTCTACAAAGACTCTATTGGCTTCTTGGGCTATAATGTAAGCATGAAAGGATTAAAGCCAACAACCCAGAATGTCGAAGACATCAAAAATTTTCCAGAACCCACAGACTCCAAATCTTTGCGCCGATTCCTGGGAATGGTAAATTTTTACAGGAAATTAATCCCTCAAACCTCAGATGTGTTACTGCCACTAACTGAAGCCATCAAACACAATCTAGCGAAAAAAGTATCAAAACTAAGCCCGACTGAAAGTGAATCATTTGTGGCAATAAAAGACATTCTTGCCAAAGTATCTGCTTTGACGCACCCTGATCCGGATGCCACGCAATACTCTCTAGTCACGGATAGCTCCAACCATGAAGTGGGTGCAGCGTTACATCAAATAATAAATGGTGATTCAGTCCCCATTGGGTTTTATTCAAGAAAACTGTCTGAAAACCAGAGGAAATATTCCACCTTCGACAGGGAACTTTTGACAGCATATCAGGCGTTTTGCACTTCAAACCACAAATTGAAGGCAGAAATGTCGCCTTGTTTTCAGACCACAAACTACTTTCCCTGGCTTTCAAAAAGAAAACACCGATGAAATTTTGGGACTAAATTCTACTAAATTGTTGGTTTAAAGGCCGTTTCGACTTTTACTAAGTTGAAACTTAGTAAAAAAAAAAACAAACATTTAAAAACATTTATTTTATTTTCACGTCTATTGAACAGGTGAAGAGGCTCATCCCTAGTTTCCTGGTTAGGATGTGGTTTCCAGTTTTTCTCTTTTCCAATCTTTTCCTTCTCACGTAGCCCCCATGCCCATCAGTGGCGATTTCGCCTTGCTTGGGGTGATATGATAAAAAAAAAAAATCGGACAAGCAAAAAAGATATTTATCAATTATCACAGAGTATGTCACAGATGTACAGTATATAAGAGGAGATGAAAATATCGTTGCTGATTGTCTATCTCGACCCACATTTTCGGTGACTGTAGATCCCTGTGCTATCAGTGAATCACAAAGAGAGGATGAGGAAATCGATACATATAGGAGCCGACTTAAAGCCTTTGAGATGCAAGGATCATCCGTCTGGTGCGACCTATCAACATCTACATACATACCTGAACCACTTCGTAAGAGAATCTTCGATATGTTCTATGACATCTCCCATCCAGGACCTACGTCCACAACGAAGCTAACTAAAGCTAGGTACTTCTGGTCAGAAATGGAGAAAAACATACGATCCTGGGTCAAAAGCTTTCTACGATGTCAACAGGCTCCGTACAACGGCTTACCACCAATGGAATAATTGAAAAGTTGCACCGTACTCTTAAAACAGCAATCATGACAAGAAAGCAGAGCTGGTTGGATACATTGGCAATTATATTGCTTGGTATTAGGAATATGCTTAATGAGCAAGGTTTCTCCCCGACCAGGAACCCAGTTATTACTTCCAAGACCAATAATCGACCAGGAATATCCCGACCTGAAAAAACATGACATAAAAAAATTGCCAAAGAGATGCAAGTGTTGGATATAACCCTCCTTTCAGAAGGACAGTTACATACAACTCAAAAATCCTTTATACCTAAAGAACTAAAATCAGCAACACATGTTTGGCTGCGAACCGACAGGATTAGGAAACCTATGGAAGCCCCATATTTAGGGTCATAAAAAGTAATAAAACAAGAAGAAAAATATTTTATCATAGAGACATTGGCTGGTGATGAGCAAACGGTTTCAATTGAGCGATTGAAACCAGCAATATTCATCCATGCCCAGAAAAAGAATAAAAACAAAAAACACAGCCTAACAGAAAGCACATCACCACCAACACCTGAAACGCAGCAAGACTCACCAAAGGAACCAATCGTCACCCGCTCGTGTAGACGCGTGCGGTTTGCAAGAAACAATGACATTTTTTTACTACACATAAAAATACACACATAAACAAAATTATATGTACATTGAAAAGAGTAACATACACACATGCACCTTATAAAAGACTAACACTGCCTTCAATGCATCCTTTCTGTAGTTCCGCTACATTGGGTAGGGATGTGTTGTAGGGATTAAATTAAAAAAAACACTCAATAAAATAAAAAACATAAAATAAAATAAAAACTACGAAATAAAATAAAAATACAAAATAAAATAAAAGTACGAAATAAAATAAACATAAAAATTTCCCAGGAGTCCTCTGACAGGAAAGACAATTGACGCATGCGCAAAATGAGAGGCCGCCTGGTGCCAAAAATAAACTCTATCACTTTCTCTGTTGGACTTTGGATGGTAAAGACGTGCTTAACTGTTCGGGAAGGAATTTCCCCAACAAGAGGTCGTTGGAACCAAGAAAAAAAAAATCAGTGTCCAAACTATCCCTCTAGTGTCTCTGTATCTTTCCTTTTCTCCTTTCCTATTTATTTCAGCGGCGAAAGCTATTCAACAAGTTTTGGATGTTTAGGCGAATGAACCAACCCAGCAGTAATAGCTATAACATTTCATGTGTATCTGTGTTTGGAGTAGTTACATCTGTTGTACTTGCTTTCTGCATGTCAGACATATCTCTTCTGTGTGCTGTGTTGTTGGATTCGCTGGTTGTGTGCATTGCGCTGACTCTTTGATCGGATGAGACAAACATCTTGTCCGCATTGTCGACTAGTTTATCCAAGAACGTGTCGTCTGCCAAAGTTGCTGTTGTTTGTTTACTCAAAAGCGACGTAGGATAATCTCAGGCATTGTGTGCTGGCACATCTTTTTTTTTATGAAGTGTAGCAGTTGTGATGGAGTCCTTTTTCCGATGTCTCTATGTCATAACTCTCAAAAGAATTATGTTTCGAAGTGTACAGTCCTCCTGAGAATTGTATTCCTTAGTGTCGTGTAGGACTCATCTTTTAAAGGTGTTTTCTAGAAGGCCTGCTAATTCATCGATAATTCCTGGCGTCAATACAGATTTTCAAACCAAATTTGCAAACATACTGGGAGAGGATTCTTCTGACTGCGAACACAGTTTGTAATTCTGTGTTTTTGTTTTTTGTGTTGGATCTGTTGTAAAAAGATGATTGAAGCAGTAATGACTTATTGACGGTTAATTCGGCGAATTTCCACTTTATTTTATATTTTCTGGGATATTCAAGTGTTGGTGTTTAACGTAAGTGAATGAGTTGCTGCCTAGTCAGATTGTACTTACCGTTGCGTTAATCACATCAGATTTTATTACCATTTGTTGCATCACTCACGTCAGGACGTTAAATTAGTCTGGGTAGTAGTTTGGTGAGCGTCGGCTATGCTTGTGAATGGCCTTGTGCCAAGCACAATCAAGCCCACCGGCATTGAAATAAATCATATTGAACAAGCATTGAACAAAAGGTTAACAAAGGGTCTCGTTTGTATTAACAAATGTAGAATTTATTTAACTGGAAAATTGATCATATTTTGTTGATTTAAAAGATTTGTGTTGAAACTATGCATAAAATCTTTCTTCCTTGTGAGTGTGTTTTTAGAGTTTCTTTTTGGTAGTCAGCCGATAAGAAATAGATTTGTAAAAGAATAGACATGTCTCTGTTTCGCTCTGTGTGTTTGTATCTGACGGTAGTAAAAGAAAAGCTACGTCCTTAGCGAGAAAAAGGAGAATCAATGAATGCAGTGGAAAAGAGAGAGTAAGAAAAATCATGTCTCTTGGACGTGGCGTCCAGTAGAAGACTGCTTTCTCTTTGCTTGGTAAGCAAAATTCACTCTATTTCTGTGTTTGACGGAGATGGAATAGGATCAGAGTCTCTATTTTTCTTTAAATTTTGACTGGTTGAGAAATGAGCTATTTTATTCAATTTGTTTAGAGAACGTCCGCGCACAGTAAAATTTGGTAAGGCAACTATCTCATGAAAAAGGCTTTTTTTTATTGGTGAATGAATAAATATATATGCTTTGTCAGTTGGCTCGTGAAAAAGTGTAGGTGTGTGTAAGCTCGGATTTTTTGTGCAATTAGAGTTTACGAATCCAACAGTAGTGCATTCTGCCATGTTCGATTAAGCCTGCCTACTGCAGGGCCCGTCTCTAATGCTAGTCAGGCCTGTTTTCATGGACGAAATAGTAGATTTGGGGTGATACCACCAACCGAGCAAAAGCGAGCAAACCGGATGTTGGTTCTATGCCGACCAGAAAGCTAATGTCGTCGTACGCAAGTGGATTCGCGCAGATGTTCCGGTTGAAAAATAAAAATTAATCAAAGATCAAATTACCAATTTTATTTATCAGCCAATGGGAAGCCCGAAATCAAATTTGATGAAATTCGAAAACTAGCTGCGTTTGATCCAAAAATGCCGATATAAAAAGCGAAGACATAGACGCTTCGTCAGACAGGCACAGACAGAGGAGAAGAGTGTAATTAGTTTCTTCCTTGACATATGTCGAGCGGCTACTATGTTCGTCTCCTTCTTACTGGCCTGTTCTCAAAGTACTAACTGGCCTTTTCTAAGATATTCCACAAACCAACTCATTATTATCCGCCACAAACTCTTTCTAACTGCGTTGGACCTTTATTCCAAGTATTGTTTTAATTGTAAAACATAAATTGAAATGTATACATGTATAAATGTTATTTTCCACTCAAAATTGCCTTTCTTGAATTTATAATCTTTTATGAATTATAGTGGGCTATCTTCCCACAAGGCCAAATTCCGTTAACCTACTACGGAATCCTACTACCCTCACTACAAATGAAATAAGAGAAGAGATACCCGCTATAGATTCATAGTGAGTGAGTAGCCCAGAAATAGCTGCTGTGAAAACCACGCGGGCCTTTTTCTGATGGGCTAGAGAAGATGCTTTATGGCAATGTTATTTTGGTGAAGTATTCTGGAAGTGGGTGCGCAGAACCGGACGAAATTTAGGTCTGTTTTTGTCATTAGCTGTGGTTGCCAAAGTAACTACTTCTGGTTGAGTAAAAGGATTGCAGTTCCGACAGGGTACGATAATTTTATTTTAATTTTGGTTCTAGTTAGTTTAGATGGGTGGTACATATTTTTTATCCTTCTGTTTAATCAGAATTTCGATGGGCTCACTTCTGTTCATGGAATTAGAGTGTTTTGATATGCAATAAATGCAAGAAAACTATCTAGTTGCTGTAATATTGTCGCTGTGTGCGCGATCACCACTCCCACTTTGTGTAAACAATTCCGGATGCGACTGTCGGCAGAGAACGGTCACGACTCACGTGTGCTAAAAATAGCAACGACCTCTCTTCAAACAAAGAAACAAAAAAACAAACAAACCCAAAAACTTAATTTTTGCCACGAAACAAAAACAAAAAACATTAATTTCGAACCTAAATTAATTTAAATACAGTTAATAAACAACGAATACACTTTTAACTGTAATTGATACGGCCTGAAATTAATTACAGTCAATTATTTGTTTAGCGGGCTCGCTGCCGTTGTATGAATGTTTTTTATGAATGCCAGGTATTTAACAGCAAAGAAGCTCTCGGATCTGGGGTCCAAAATGACCAACTGAGACCAGTTATGACCAGTTTAGACCGGTTATGAACCTATCCACTGCGGTGGATGGGTAATATTTGACCGGTACCTGGGCGTACGCGCTCAGGTTCCCCCACATTAAAAAGAACTTTGTGTCACATCTCTCGCAAGAGGGGGAGAAGCGTAAATACACTCGGATCATAGAGCTTTGGCCTACCGGCTGGGGTTCAAAATGATCAATTAAGACCAGTTTAGACCGGTTATGAGCCTATCCATTGCGGTGGATAGGTAATATTTGACCAGTACCTGGGCGTACGCGCTCAGTTTCCCTACATTAAAAAAGACCTTGGGCCACATCTCTCTTAAGTGGGGGAGAAGAGTAAATACCCTCGGACTATGGAGATTTGGCTTCCGGCTGGGGTCCAAAAGGATCAATTAAGACCATTAATGACCAGTTTTGACCGGTTATGAACCTATCCATTGCGGTGAATGTGTGATATTCGACCGGTAACAGAGCGTACGCGCTCTCGTTCCCCAAATTAAAAAAGTCCTTGTGTCACATCTCTCTCAAATGGGGGAGAAGAATAAATACGCTCGGATCATGGAGCTTTGGCCTTCCGGCTGGGGTCCAAAATGACTAATTAAGACCAGTTATGACCAGTTTGGACCGGTTATGAACCTATCCACTGCGGTGGATGGGTAATATTTGACTAGCACCTGGGCGTACGCGATCAGTTTCCCCATATTACAAAAGACCTTGTGTCACATCTCTCTCAAGTGGAGGAGAAGAGTAAATACCCTCGGATCATGGAGCTTTGGCCTTCCAGATGGGGTTCGAAATGAGCAAAAAAAAGACCCGTTATGACCAGTTTAGACCGGCTCTGAACCTATCCACCGTGGTGGATAAATAATATTTTGACCAGTATATGGGGGTACGCGCTCATGTTCCCCACATTAGAAATGACCTTGTGTCACACCTCTCTCAAGTGGGGGAGAAGATAAATAACCTCGGATTATGGAGCTTTGGTCTTCCCGCTGGGGTCCAAAATGACCACAAAATACCTGTTATGACCAGTTTAGACCCGTTATGAATCTATCCTCCGTGGTGGATAGTTAATGTTTTGACCCGTACCTGTGCGTACGCGCTCAGGTTCCCCACATTAAAAAAGACCTAGTGTCACATCTCTCAAGTGGGGGAGAAGAGTAAATTCCTCTCGGATCATTGAGCTTTGGCCTTCCGGCTGGGGTCCAAAATGACCAAAAGAAGGCCAGTTACGACCAGTTTAAACCGGTTCTTTGAACCTATCCACTGCGGATGTGTATTATTTGACTAGTACCTGGGCGTACGCGCACAGGTTCCCCCACATTAAAAAGAACTTTGTGTCACATCTCTCGCAAGAGGGGGAGAAGAGTAAATTCTCTCGGATCATTGAGCTTTGGCCTTCCGGCTGGGGTCCAAAATGACCAAAAGAAGGCCAGTTACGACCAGTTTAAACCGGTTCTGAACCTATCCACTGCGGTGGATGTGTATTATTTGACTAGTACCTGGGCGTACGCGCACAGGTTCCCTACATTAAAAAGACCTTGTGTCACATCTCCCTCAAGTGGGGGTGAAGAGTAAATACCCTCGGATCATGGAGGTTTGGCCTTCCGGCTGGGTCCAAAACGACCAGCTAAACCATTTTCGACCGATTTTGAACCTATCCTCTGCGGTGTATAGGTAATGTTTTGACCAGTACTTGGTCATACGCGCTCTGGTTACCCACATTAAAAAAATACCTTGTGTCACTTCTCCCTCAAGTGAGAGAGAAGAGTAAATATCCTCGGTTCGAGGGGCTTCGGCCTTCCGGCTGGGTCCGAAATAACCAAATTAAGACCAGTTTAGGCCGGTTTTAAACCTATCCACTACGGTGGATAGGTAATGTTTGGCCAGTACCTGGGCGTATGCGATCAGGATCCCCATATTTAAAAAGACCTTGTGTCATATCTCTCTCAAGTGGGGTGAAGTGTAAATATCTTCGGATCATGGAGCTTTGGCCTCCCGGTTGGGTCCGAAATGATTGAATAAGACCAGTTTAGACCGGTTTTGAACCTATCCACCGCGATGGATAGGTAATGTTTTGACTAGTACCTGGGCGTACGCGCTCAGGTTCTCCAAATTAAAAAAGACCTTGTGTCATATCTCTCTCAAGTGGGGGAGAAGAGTAAATATCTCTCAGCTAGTGGGGCAAGGAGCCTCGCGACTTTGACGCGCCCAGTCAAGTCGACCGAGTTTGTAGCGGCATTCAGCTCACTCCTGCTGTTTCCAGTGGCTTCCAGCTCACTCCTGCAGTTTACGGCGGCGTCCAGCTCACTCTTGCAGACCCAAGCTAATTCCTGCAGCTTCTAGCGACTCTGGCAGCCACCAACTACCTACTGCGGTGTTTCACTGACGTCTCCCTTCCGGTTCCAGTGCCCACTGACGTCCGACGACCTGTTCCAGTGCCCCCTGACGTCCAGCACCCGCCGACGACCGGATACCGTTCCAGATACACGACCTCCATCGCCTTACCATTTCCCGTTCGCTAAAGAAAAAATAAATATAGACCCGATTTGCATCGTCTCCAACTGACCATCGGCGTTTGTCATCCTTCTTCGCTACTGCCGTCTCCTTACCTTGCCTTTGTGTCTACTTTCTTAGTTGCACGGTCGATTGGCACTCACACCTTTCGGCCTTCCTCGCAACAATATTACTTTGCAATTTTGACCATGCTTCTGTAATTTCATTAGTTTGGATGAGATGGAGTATAACAGTTGTGTGTAAATACAATATCGTAATGAAAACCTTCACTTAATTCACAAGTCCCATGTGAATACTTTAGATAAAATTTTTTTCTGAATCCTGAGAGCCTGTACGTGTATTTAAATTGCGTACAGTCTGTCTTTGTATTGTGTTTTATTGTAAATTTTCCTTTCTAGAGCATTTGTAGATTCCTCTTAAAGTGGGATTTTCTTGCAATATTCTAAAATGTTTGGTAGCTAATAATGTTTATATTGGCTTTTGTATCGATTGTAAAAGTAAGCTTTGTTTTAAATATTTTTATTTTATGTAGGAAGGGTATGTTTTCTTTTTCATATTTTTCTTCGAATACCATTCCGAAGAAATCTATATATGTCGTACATGTCTTGATTTCGAGCACATTTTTAATTTGTGAATTGCAGCATACGAAAAAATGATTTATCTTACTGCAGGTTTTATCTTTAACTGTAAGATTATTATTTTTCATAGTATCCATTAACTTAGTTTGCATCATTTCTATTTGTTCTTTGACATATTCGCAGCTGCGTTCTCCCGATTGCTCTTTCTAATATAAGGCCGGTAAAAATATTTTAAATAAAATCGATAATATTAAAATTGTATGAAATAAAATAATTAAACTATTGGAATCGCATAAAAATTATTATAGAAACTACTTTAATAAAAGATAATATTAAAATGTATGAAAAACTAATTGATAACATTAATGTTACTAGCATAGTTTTTTTTACGAAAGCGACAAGAAAACTGTTATGCTACGTGAAATTTGCAGAGAAAAACACATTTATTAATGAGACAAAAGTATTTACACTATTTACATTATTGGAAATATTGTCCTCATCTTTGTTGCCATTTGTACGATGTTTTGGCTGTTGTACGCTCCATCCTTCTTCAGATGCTGGGAATTTCGAACCGAACCCTTTCTTACAATCAGTGGGGTATATCATTTTCATTCCTTGTGTAGAGACTCTTTTTTGGTAGTCATGTTATCTCCCTCTAACCCTCTAAGTTATTTGTTCATAACTGCTGTAGCCAGATATTTAACTCTCACATCTTTGGGTCAAGTCAGAGGAACTAACCAACGTTTATATCCATTAGGCCATGTGTCCTTAAGGAATGAGAATGATATACTCCTGTGATTGTAAGAAAGGTTTCTGTTTGAAAATTCCTAGCACCTAAAGAAGGCCGGAGCATACAACAGCTGAAACGTTGTACAAATGGCCACAAAGATGAGGACAATAGTCTGAATAATGTAAATAGTGTAAATACTACATCATCTCGGAAATATACAGAAAAATATTTATCTATACTTCTGGAATGAGGTAATATGTGCTCTATTTATATTGTTAGGACTATTTTCTTCATCTTTATTGGCATGCTTACGACGTTTCGGCCGTTGTACGCTCCAGTCTTCTTCAGGTGCTAGGAATTTGGAACCGAACCCTTTATTACACTTTATTACGATCACTGGGGTATATCATTCTCATTCCATATGCAGTGCCACTTCTGGCAGCCATATAGTTATCTCCCTTTAACTTAACTCTCTAAGTTATTTGTTTATACTGCAATCTTTGACGCTAATGATAAACTCATAAGTCGACCAATAAATAAAATATGAGAACCAGTGATAACGGAGTGCTAGAGAAAATCATTAGCCTCAAAGATTGCAATATGATCTCTAGTAAAAAAAAAAAAATGCTAGAGAAAATCATTAGCATCAAAGACTGAAATATGAGCTCTGGTAAAACATGGTTACTGAGACCCAGAAATTCATGCACTTATGTCCTTAAGGACACACGGCCCACTGGATGTAGACGTTGGTTAGTTCCATTGACTTGACTCAGAGTTGTGATTTCAATACCAGGCTACAGCAGTGGTGAAAAAATAACTTAAAGAGAGGTAAGTACATGGCTACCAGAAGTGGCATCGTGCATAGAATGAGAATATATATACTCCAGGGTTCGATTCGAAATTCCTAGCAGCTGAAGGAAGTCGAAGCGTACAACGGCCGAAACGTCGTAATTATAGCAATAAAGATGAGGATAATAGTCCGAACAATGTAAATAGTGAGACAAAGATATTTTTATAATATGGAAAGTATATAAATTACAATATACAAAGAGTACAAAATACAATATATGATTTGCTCCAATTTTTTGTACAAGATTTTCTCAAACTGTCAATGCAGGTTAACAGTTCTATTAAAAAATCTGTTTTCTCTTAAAAACCAACTGATTATGTAAAACAAATGTTTTCCTTAGCAACAAAGAAATTTTAACATAAATAACTTGTGAAGAAAGCTGTGAACTGGGATGATAAATGTTGCTATCGAAGAAGACGAAGAAGAAATATTTTAAAACTTGGTATACTAATATTTTTTTCTAAACATAAATTTTATTTCGTACATGAATGACTTTTTGGTTGATCTCAATCGAATGTCTTTTATAAATCCTTGAAAGTTTATCTCAAATTTAAAAACACCTGTTCCAAAACTCTTAATATTTTTCTAAAGGAACCAGAAAAATATCTTTGGCCTATTTCATCCGCTTCAAACTTCGAATGTCAAAGACTGAAAGTCTATTCAACATTTGAATCTTGGACATTTTGAATCTTGGACATTTTGAATTGGAAACGTTTGTACCGTAATATGTAGCATAGACCTGGTTTAAGGTGTATGAAACATACGACAACATAAATATATGTAAAGTTCAAACATAACACAAAAAACTTAATCTAAAGTCACTTATATATATATATATATATATATATATATATATATATATATATATATATAATAAAATAAAAAGTATGAGAAGCCGTGAACGTTTTCTTTAAAATATATATTTATTGTTTTGGTATTTATACAAGTTATGGAGTATTAATTGGTCATGATTTGCGCTACACAGGTTTCTCTGTGTATCTGATCAATCTGTTTAAAGTTAATAGGAAGTATGTGAAAAATAAATAAATAAGTAAGAACAGTAAAAAAATAAAAAATAAAAACAGTAAAAAAATAATAAGAACAGTAAAAACAGTAAAAAAAAAATAAAAACATATATAATAAAATAAAATAAATCAGAATAATGTGAGTTCAATGCTGTTTGAATCGTCTTTTTCTGTGTCAGCATGTGTCCTAATGGGTTGACCAGTAAATAAATAAACAAACAGATGAAAGGGTCAAATGTTGTCTTAAGGCATTCTGGCGCCTCTTTATTTTCTTATGGGTTTGGTGATATTTTGTGTCTTTGTGTGTGTGTGTGTGTTAGTTGGATTGTGTTCTGTGAGTGTGTGTCTCTATGTGTCTGTTTGCGTGTGTGGGTGTTTTTATTTATTTATTTATTTATTTATTTATTTATTTAGTATGAATTGGATTTGCTTTTGAGATTGGTGTGTGTATTATTTTTTTTATCTATGAGTATATGTATGCGTGTTTCTGTATGTTTTTCAGTGTGTTTGTTTTTTTATGTTGTTTTGTTGAGCAAAGGTTTGTATTTTTTATGAATATTTCTTCCTGCATTAATAGAATCTCATAATTAATATTTTGATAGTGGTTTGACTGAAAATAGGCCGTCACTGCATTCATGTAGATGTTTAGAGACATATAATTTCCTGTTATGTGATAATCTGATATTGCTCTTATGAAGTGAGAAAGTGAAAGTGAAAGCAATGGCAACCTACTGCGGGATAATCTTCTGCCCAGTCAGTCATGTCTCTTTCGAGACATGATCGTCCAAGCGTGTTTCACGTATGGTGCTTAACTGACATACAGCTTGGAAGGGAACAATGTAAGGGGTTTCCAGAAGTTTACAAACTCTGTCTACTTTTAACCATACACTTTTACATGTCATGAGATTTATTTACAGAGCTATAACCTTTGTCCGTTAAATGTAACGAGTGTAAGGTGTAACACTATTTCTACATCGGTATATTTTTGTTTTTGGTTTAATACAACGGAGTGAGAGAAATTTATATTAGTGGTATTGTTATTTGCGCTTTATTGTAATCCGCGATGTGAGCTTACGTAAAAAAAAGAAGATATTTTTAATACTTTTATGTACTTGTAAAATCCGGTGATTAGAGAAATTGGCTGATAATTAGGAAAAAAGAGAAAAATATAGTTTTTCTTCTTTTCGTGTTCGAAGCGAATTGTTTTGGGCTAGTTAAAGTTTGAAAAATGGACGTAGCCATAACAAAATGTCAGAATTTCCTTGATGAGGTCAGGTAGGGTTAAATCCTCGAAAAATGATTCCTAGGAACAGATACTAAAATCGAAAAACAAATGATGTAATTGAAGGGAAAAAGAAAGACATTACGTCATGTGAGCTGCTGATATTTCATTCGTCGAGCCATGGCTGCCCGTAAATCGTGTGAGTGGAAAATAAACTCATTGGTCAAAGCTTTGAGTCGCGTAGATCCCCCGAGAGAATTGGGTACAGCTATAAAAATACGAGTTGCAAAAAATCAGAGTTGGTTGGGTAATTTTTTGAAATTGCAGTCGGTATGTGACGACTAAGGGGAAAGTGTTCCCAATTGGGGAGCCGCAACCCACTACTGGTCGCCTACCACAGAACTTATTGCTGAGGATGTAAAGAAACGTAGAAAAGCCTGCCGTTAAAAAGTTAATGTCGAATAATGCGCCTCCGATAAGAAGCCCGAAAGAACTTGATTGTTTTAAAAGTTATTTGGAGAATTGAAAGCTCTGATTATTCTTAACGAGGAGTTCGCACTGCTATGAAAAGAAATTCAAATAAGATTTTGAGAGAGATTTTCAGGTGACAAAGACCAAACGACCCCCATCCACCGTCCGCCGCCACGTCGCACTGTTTTTCGGTTGTCTGTGTAAAGTCTGATAAAAGCCGAAGAGACGTGTTTTTTATCTGGAGAATTGACAGCCTGATTATTTTTAAAAAATTGAAAGCTCTGATAATTTTAAGCAAATCCTCTCTCCGTTGTAAATCTGAATTTCGACAATTGTATTTTCTGCTTTTGTAATTAATCTTTTTATTATTATTATTATTATTATTATTATTATTATTATTATTATTATTATTAATTATTTCTTTCGTAACTCATCCAGGCGTCTTCGAACTTATTCATTTATTTAATTATTTTTTGGTGCCGTAATTATTTTATTTTAACCACAAGTGTACACAAGTGTCCGGTTTGGATATGGTAGAAATACGGCTATCGGGTTTGCACAACATGACTTTCTGAGATCAAAACACAGAGTGGGCAGTAAGTTCGTTGTTGTAACAGACGTCTTGCGGACCAGCTAATGTGACGAGATCATTAAGACTAGCGGACCAAAAGCGCCGACATAATTGGAGCCGTTTCGACATCATCATCGCAGCAGGCTCCGTTCCCGAACCAGCGAACCAACCGGCCGGGCAGACGAGTGTCACAAAGGTATGTTGTAACACTTTAGCAAATTTCTGATTATCTATGTTATCTACTACCAAACGAAGATTCATTATATACGTTTCTGTAACCCTAAAGAAGGGTGAAGTTTTGGAAGAATTAGGTGAGGCATGGATACCCATTAGTATTATTGGAAGAACATCCGGTCATGATTTCAGTGTAGCTATTAATGCTGTATTAATTTTTCTAATTCGATCATTCCGTTCGTTTGAGGATGGCAACCAGTCGTGCGCAATCTATAGAAGCCAACTCTTGAGACTTTCTCCTAAATCAATTCGCTTTCAAACTGAGTACCAGGTTTGGTCATCATTTGAAGTGGAAAACCCCAACGTGTGATCCACGCGTGAACGAATGCATTGGCTACAGAACATACTGTTATATCTAGTAATGGTTTCACTTTGATCTACTTAGTTGTGCGGTTAATAAAGGTGAACACGTATCTGTAAGGAATAGTGTACATTTCTTCACGTCTCCTAGTAACAAGGGGTGGACCAATTATATACCAGTAAACTGTATTAAAGCGAATAGTAGACGTCTGAACAGGATGAATAGCAGAATTAGTGTCTCTGAAATTTTATTTTCAGGCAAATTCATTACCTATTGTCTTGTTTATATGAGCTAAAAGAAAATCTTGTTTTTATACGTTTACACGAAGTGGGGATGATATTGTGTAAATACTATCGAAAAGAGATTTTCATAATTCACCAGATATACATAGGCTGGGAACATCGTTAGTATCATCACAACATATGGAACTATAATTATCAGTACTAAAATTCTCTTTTTTTTTTAGTCTAGAAATTTTTGTAACTATAACGTTTTGATCTCCCTGATCCCTGTTTTGCTCTGATATATATTATGTGAGTATTGCTAATAGCCACTGCTATTTACCTGACTTAGCAGTATTTAGACTACGGAATGCAGCGCACAAAGGCTTATATTCAATTAACAATAAAACTTGTTTTCCTTTGATAATATGTTTAAAATGTAACGTAGCTAAATATGTTCCAAAAACTTCCTTGTCGAATAACTAGTTTGCGTTTGAGCTAATTTTTCAAGAATACTATTGGAATTGGTGCTCGTACTATTTGATGTAGGGCAGCATCAACTTCATAATTACTGCTAGCAGTAATCAACTGATAATCAGTATAGTCAGGACGTTGGTGAGCTAAAGACGGACATTTAGTGATTTTGCCTTTAATACCTACGTCTTCAAAGTTTGGGCTTAATTTCCTAGACAAATTTAGCATACCTAAGAAACGTTGAAGATTCTTACTGCTTTTAAGAGAGTAGGGTGGAATTCTACAATGCACTTACATTATTTTGTTTAGCTGTAATACCTTCAGAGATAATATAATAAAAAAACTCGACTGAAGTGACATCAAATAGTGACTTTGTTATTGACATTTTTTATTTATTATCATGTAGGATTTTTATAATGGTTTCAACGTCTTTTTTCTGTGCTAAAGAATTATCGCTAAAAATAAGACTATCGCCAATTTATGTAAATACACAGTCAATATGTTGAGAGGTATATATGAAAAGTGAATGCTGAATTCTTTATTTCCAATGGTATGTATAGGGGATATCTTATCTATTCTTTTTCTAGTTGTAGTGGGAGTCCGTTCTAGTGAAGGGTAATTGTATGCTCTTGCAGGTTAACGGAATTTGGCCTTGTGCTAGATAGCCTACTATAAGTCATAAAATTATTATAAAATCAAGAAAAGCAAATTGAGTTGAAAAATAACATTTTTATATATACACAAATCAATTAATGTTTTTGCAATTAAAGTAATACTTGAATATAGGTCCAACAGAGGTTAAAATGTTCATGGCAAATAGTAAGATGAAAAAGATTTAAGCCTTAGGAATATGAGGAGTGTGTAAGTGAGGAATGTCTTTGATGTAGTCGCTCCTTAGGTCAGTAAGTAGTTTTGAGACAGGGGAGAAGGAAAAAGGCAAGCGTAGTAGCCACTTGAATTAGGTCAAGGGGATATTGATTACACTCTTCTCCTGGGGTCTGCCTGCTGGGATTTGTCTGTATCCGCTTTTTATATTGTGAACATGAAAGGGCGAATAGCGGCGGCTCTGGAAAAAGAGTTCGTTTGTGTCTGGCGTGCAAAGCAGTAATCTGTTCCAAAGAAAGAAAATAATAATAATACTCACCGCTGTCTTAATAATCCACCTTCAGCTCAGTCTAAAGGAAAAAAGAGAGGAGGCCCTCGAGTGAAATTTTTATAGACTGAGGAAATGGATTATGGGTAGAGAAATGGATTATAAAACTGACCGACCAAGTTCACTGGGTGAATTAGTGGCGTCAATTTCTTGGCGAGAAGCTGACGCAGAGAGACGCAGTGAAAAGGTGGAAGGAGGAAAGTGGAGTAGGAAGAGGAAGAGGCGTAGCAAGAAGCCAGCTGGGAGAGCGTTGAATTGAAATCCAACGGTCTGCGGTTCGATCCCTGGTTCTGCACTCACTAGAATAAAGTGTGCAACAAGCTATTTCGGCATAATGGGGGACAGGTTCGACCTGAAATTGATTCCAGAGTTCAGTGGCTCGACCCCAGTACTTGACTGGGTGGAAAAAGTGGAACTGCATTGTCTCTTGTCTGGTGTCAAAAACATTGAACATGTGATTCCTCTGCGTTTGTCCGGTGGGGCTTTCGCTGTGTATCAACAGCTCAGTGCTGAGGAAAAACAGAATTATGAGAGGATCAAGGCAGCCCTATACAAAGCGTTTGCTATCGACCCCGCCACTGCCTGGGAGCAATTTGAGGCAAGACAATTACATCCTGGCGAAACTGTGGACGTATATTTGGCCGAGCTGACGAAGTTGACGGTGTTGTTCGGTGGGCTGCCCGAGCGGGCCTTGGCATATAAATTTCTGGCGGGGCTCCCAACCGGAGCAAAACAGCTCCTGCGGGCGAGCTCAAACATAACCTCGTTGCCCCTTAATGACCTGGTGGACCGAGCCAGAACCGTGATGAAGGATAATTCCGAGCTGAGAGATCCGATAATCGCCGCTGCACAATCCACACCGAGTGATGATAAACCGTCTCAGGGCCTTAGCCCGCGTGGTGGGGTCGTGTGTTATAGGTGCGATGGCCAGGGCCACATTGCAAGGAACTGCAGACGGCGACCGACAGCTGTTCGCTGCTACCGGTGTAATGAAACCGGACATATGGCCCGGGATTGTGCGGGAAACGGGGCCGGGGACAAGGTGCCGGCGTCGACCTTTCCCCAAAGCAGAAATTAGAGGCGCTTCCGATCATTCAGGTCTATGTCAACGAGACATTGTGCTCAGCACTCCTCGACTCCGGGTGCTCCCGCACCATAGTGTTCGTAGACCTCTGCCACACTTGGAAGGAGAAGGGTGTCAGGGTAACCACCATCAGTGGAGAATCGCGGACATGTTGTGGGGTGGGTGCGATAAACATCCGTACAAGAACAGGAAACTCGGCCAACGTCGAGGCGCTAGTAGCGCTCAAAAAACCACTGAACTTTGACCTGCTTCTAGGCTATGATGCCATCAGAGCCCTAGGTGGTGTTCACATAACGCAGACGGAGGAAGTGCAGTTTCAAGAGAGGACCCCAGTGTGCGCAGCGCTGAGGATCGACCAGCCAGACTTTAGTGTCGAATTTGACCAGCACCAGAAGGCTTGGACCGCCTCATGGAAGTGGTCGGGAAATCAGGAGCCAGCAAAATTGCGAAACGAAGTAGCCGAGTACCATGTGCCCGACCAAATAAGGCCTGCATACGAAGAGGAGCTTCGTGAATGGATCAAGGATGGCTGGTTAATTCCTTACCCCTATGAGAAACTTGGACCTCCCAAAGGTTTGATCCCGCTGATGGCGGTTACTCAGCACAACAAAGCAAAAGTGAGGCCAGTGATGGACTACCGCGAACTAAATGCGCATGTTGATGCATTTACGGCAGATGCTGATGTTTGCGCCAGCAAGCTACGAGAATGGCGCCAGCAGGGTTCCAATGTGTCCCTGCTGGATCTAAGAAAAGCGTATCTGCAGGTCCGGGTCAGCGAAACGATGTGGCCGTTTCAGACGGTGGTGTTTGCCGGCAGAAGGTACTGCCTTACCAGACTGGGCTTCGGGCTGAACGTGGCACCCCAAATAATGAAGACCATAGTCAACGCTGTGTTGTCACAGCAAGAAACAATGAAAGAGGGGACATCGACGTACCTTGATGACATATACGTGAACGAAGACGTTGTATCATCATCACGCGTAAGGACCAAACTGGCCGAGTTTGGCCTGAATTGCAAGGACCCGGAACATTTGGAGGATGGCGCCCGTGTCTTGGGCCTGAAAGTTCGAAAGGAGCGGGGGACCTTGAAGTGGGGGCGCGGAACTGCAGTTCCTGAAGTACCCGAAGTCTTTACGAGACGAGTGGTCTTCTCCCTGTGTGGAAAACTTGTGGGGCACCTACCAGTGTGTGGATGGACTCGTGTAGCAACAGGCACCATAAAAAGGAGGGCAAGCGCAGTCACCAAAGACTGGGATGATGAAACGACGGACGATCTGTTGGTTCGCATGGTGAAGGAGACCATCGCAAGGGTAAAGCAGGATGACCCCGCAAAGGGAGACTGGTGTGTGCAGGGAGACGAATTGAGCGTGTGGGTGGATGCGAGCTCTGTGGCGATTGGTGTGCTGCTTGAGGAGAACGGAGCTGCGATTGAGGACGCCTGCTGGCTGCGACCGACGAATGACGCTGCTCACATCAACCTGGCAGAGCTCGATGCGGTGACGAAAGGCATTAACCTGGCACTCCAGTGGAAAGTCAAGAAATTACACATACACACAGATTCGCTGTGCGTGTACCACTGGATATCAAACACACTGACAGGTAAGGCCAGGGTGCGCACCAAGGCGGCCAGCGAGATGCTGATCAGACGGAGGTTGGAGACCATAAGAAAGCTAGTAACAGAGTACAATCTGTCTGTGGATGTGGTACTTGTCACCTCAAACTGCAACCTCGCTGATAGGCTCACTCGGGTGCCTCAGAGATGGATTGATGCCGTGAAGAAAGAAGCTGGGCCAGTACCGTTACTATGTGCTGCCTCTGTGGAGGCGGCAGACAAAATCAGGGAAATACACCACATCAGTGGGCACCCCGGAGTGAGACGGACATGCTATTTTGTACAATTGACCAATCCGTCAGTGTCAAAAAGTGCAGTGAGAGCGGTGGTCAAGGAATGCCAAACATGCCAGTCAATCGACCCCGCCCCAGCGAGATGGCGGAGGGGTCGGCTGGGAACAGACATGACTTGGAGCCGACTGGGTATGGACATAACCCATTATGGCAGCCAGCACTTCCTCACACTGATAGATTGCGGACCGACGAGGTTTGCGATCTGGCGCCCATTGGCACGCCAGGACTCCTCCAGTGTCATCCGTGAATTGGAATCCATATTTTACGAAAGGGGGCCGCCTGAAGAGATCCTCACGGACAACGATACTGCCTTCTGCAGCGTGGAATTTAGGCGTTTTGTAGACGAGTGGGGGATCAGGCTCAGACACCGATGTGCATATGTGCCGAGTGGCAACGGCATAGCAGAGCGGTGCCACCGAAGCGTGAAGAGGACCGCGGCCAGGAAGGCGTGCACTATTGCAGAAGCGGTCTATAGATATAATGCAACACCGAGGGATGCTGTGACTGCTGTGAGCGCACCCGCCAATGCGATCCATCGCTACCGAGTGCGCATCAAGGGCATTGACGCGCGTCTGCCTGATCGGCGGGGAACAAGAGGGCCGTATGAATTAGGGGACACCGTCTGGGTGAAGCCTCCCAATAACCGGTGCACCACCAGTTTTCGAAGGGGACGAATCACCGGCATCGTCAGTGAGCAGGCCGTGCTGGTTGATGGTACCCCACGCCATGTGAGGGACATTCGGCCCGCCCTGAATACGAATTCATTGACAAGTAGCGGCAGTGGTGAATCATCCAATGACGAACTGTGGATTCGACCTACGCCCCGCGAGTCTGATGGTCCGACTGCGAACCCCGACGCTGTTGCCGATAATTCCGATGCCACTTCTGAGAGCTCAGATGAAGAAATCCAGACAATCCCCCTTCGTAGGAGTGCCCGCAACAAGCGGCCACGTCCGCCTTGCCACATGTGTGGTCTTGAGACCAGGGGGGAGTGTGAACATGAAAGGGCGAATAGCGGCGGCTCTGGAAAAAGAGTTCGTTTGTGTCTGGCGTGCAAAGCAGTAATCTGTTCCAAAGAAAGAAAATAATAATAATACTCACCGCTGTCTTAATAATCCACCTTCAGCTCAGTCTAAAGGAAAAAAGAGAGGAGGCCCTCGAGTGAAATTTTTATAGACTGAGGAAATGGATTATGGGTAGAGAAATGGATTATAAAACTGACCGACCAAGTTCACTGGGTGAATTAGTGGCGTCAATTTCTTGGCGAGAAGCTGACGCAGAGAGACGCAGTGAAAAGGTGGAAGGAGGAAAGTGGAGTAGGAAGAGGAAGAGGCGTAGCAAGAAGCCAGCTGGGAGAGCGTTGAATTGAAATCCAACGGTCTGCGGTTCGATCCCTGGTTCTGCACTCACTAGAATAAAGTGTGCAACATATATCTACCTTTTGGATCAAAGCAGCTCGTTTGGGATTTCACACTTGTATATGATTCTGGACTTCCCATTGGCTGATAAATAAAATTCGCGTAGGCTCGCGAAATGGAAATTTAATATTTGATTAATTTTTATTTTTCAACCGGAACATCTGCGCGGATTCACCTGCGCACAGACAACTTCTGGTCATTTTCCTTTTTGTCATGAGAGAGCAAACATCCGGTTCATCGCTTTTTCTCGGTCGGTATCACCACATATGTATTTTTATTCGGGCAATCTGAGAGGAGAAATAAGTGATTGTTTTGTTTGTATCATCCGGGTGCAATCGTATGCTGATATCAGGTTTATTTTGCTAAATCTTGTTTTGTTGGCAAGTTTATCACAAATTGAATTATGTTCGGCATGGAGTATTTATCGCTTTTTGTAATGATATTTAATGCGCGGTAATCATTGCAACATTTGAAATTGCTATCTGGAGTTTTACAACGTGTTGGTTTGTAATTTCTTTATTTTTGACTAAAATTGACTTGAAAATCTTTTATTCTTATATACCCTTACGATATAATACTGTATAAAATGCATTTCACCATTTTTTTGCACTCAACTTTGATAGCATTCCAAATCTCTGGTGCTGTTCATTCTGGGTATCTCCGTGTGTTCATGAAGTTTTCGGTAATTTTAATCTGAAGATTTTTCTAGAAGATAGCGAGAATTTGAAAAAAAAGAAGAAGAAAGAAAAAAATGAAAAAAAATGTAATCTTTGTTTTTCTTTTCAGTATGGTTACGTATTGAAGGTTATCACAAAAAAAAACAAAAAAAAAAAACGCCAGGGAATTCAAAATCGTAAAAGCTTGGATCCTCTTTACCTGGATTAATATATATATATATATATATATATATATATATATATATATATATATATATAAGTTTTGTAATTTGCTTGATTGTGTATATTAAGTGTGTGGTTAGGTCTTGAAGGCTTAAACACTAAAGCCCCCACCCAGGGGTGGAGTCCTAGTCACAGTATCATATATTTAACACTATGGCTGCCAGGTCCCTGAGCATCCAGAGGTCAGTCCACTGCTCACTGGTTTAATTCTGCTTCCTGCCCACATTGTGATTATTAGATCAAGAAAGCGACTGCTGCGATGATAATATTTCTCAAAGTCCTTGTTTCTAACTTGTACGCACACTTGCTTCGGCAAGGCGGAGTTTCCGATCTCACATACGTCTGTGTTCTTTTACGATCGCTGTTCGACTCTGTCAGCAACCTTACTCCAGCGGTGGGGGTGATCCGTACGCTCACACGGTTCTGGTCTCTCTTGTCAGCACCCCACTCATCGAGTAAACCCGATGACACACGATCCGTATGTTTCTACAGTCGTGAACCGACTCTAACTTCAACATTACGATGTGCTTATATAGAAGGCCGTGGTTATAAGCTTGGTCACCATGCACTTATCATAAGTGATCACTAGTGTTAGTTAATAGAGCCGAAAATCAGGTGACCTCCAAATTAAACGGCACTCAACGTACGCTAGATTCATATTTTACCATTAGTAAACAAATATATCTCAATGTTCAATCTCCACCAACTTCTGTTTAGATCAAATTTCTATACCGGTAAACAACCATGATGGCTTACTGCAATGTTCTATCCAATCCCAATTTTTCGACCAAAAGAAAAGTAATTAATATCGCCGCGTTTTTTTTTTTGAAAACCGAAATTCTGTTTTAAAGAATTCTTAAAAAATTAAAAGGAAAGATTAAGAATGGCATTTCGTTCGTTTCGGCCTTCTTCAGGTGCCAGAAATTTTGAACCTTTTAAACGGGTGTATGTATCTGACTCTCTCTCTTTCTCTCTCTCTCTCTCTCTCTCTCTCTCTGTCACAGGCTATCACCACGCGTTTAGTAAAATAAAGGAAGGTAAAGGTTATTTTACTAAACGCATTGTGATAGACTTCAAGACCTAACCATACACTATATATATATATGTATCTAATCTAATAAAATATTATCATAGTTCTATTGCATTTTTTTATTTTATTATTCGGTGAAGATTTTTGGAAACAACACTGCTTAAAAAAATAGATAATTTACATTCCCCAAGGTGTCCTGTGTTTAACTAATAAAATAAATTTTCGATAGAAAATTTAATTTTTTGAAATTTCATGAAGTTACGTAGAGGGGTAGTAACAGAGTTAAAAAAAATAGCAAAAATTTACCAAAATTTCCTAAAAATAAAAATTAGGTCACCCACTGAGGAAACAAAAATATGTATCTAAGATTTTGAACGTTTTAGAAAGGATATAAAAATACTTTGGTGCTTCCTCTTAATAATAACATAAAGATTTTGACGATAAAACTTTATTCTTTGTTCTTGTTATGTTTGTGGCCAGTTTTCTTCTTGCTATGCTGCTGTTCTTTTCAGCGAATTTGTGTGCCTACTGTAGTGTAATAAGAAAGACATTGCTATAGGCTATTTATGTTAAAAAATAAATTATCTTTAGCCAAATATAACTTTTTATAAGAAAGTAATGTAAAATAATTAAAAAGTGAACATAAAATAATTAAAAATAATACAATACACGAAGTTTGTTAATTAATTTTTCTCTTGAGGGGAAAATGTAGTGATAAAAAATTTAAATTAGATGATTATGTACATTAAATGAATGATCAACAAAAAATGTGGAGATAAAAAATAAAATATTATTGTAGTCTATGTTTTGTTTGTTGCACTTGCATTTAAGAGAAGTATTAAATTTTTTAAAAGGAAGTCAGAGGGTTAATAAAATAAACTAATTTGATATGAAACATTTGTAATTTAAGTTTTCTAAAAATAGAATGGCTCGAAAAAAACAAACAAACCCAAAACGCTGAAAATAAGTTGGTCAATGGTTTGTGCTTTAAAATATAAAAAAAAATATACTTAGTTTTGGATCAATCAAAGGAATAAGTTTAGAAGTTATGAACCTCCTGGAGCTTATTTGGAGGTTATATGATGAGTTACCAGAAAATTTCAGGCGGCACAAGAAAGAGATAGTATCAGAAGGTACAAGAAAACAGAAGATATTAGAAAGTTACAAAATTACAGCAAGTTAAAAGTTATAAAAATCTAGAAAGAAAACAAATTTTGGTTGTCAGTAGTGGATAAAATAGTATTTCTTTATAGAAGAAATAAGGATCAAACGACGACAGAAACAGAAAAAGAAGCAGAACCCAGTGAGATTTAAAAAAAAAACTTAAATTAATAATCAAACTGTATAAGAAAAAGGAACAAATCAAGTTCAAGTGACTCTGATGACCTCTTCTCAGTTTTGACTTTCAATTAAGTAAGTGTATCGTTTTTGAAAGAATGTGTATTTTTAAACATTTTCAAAAAGCAGCTTCTCAAAATGTTTCGATTATTAAAAGTTTGTTGATTCCTTTTTATGGATTATATTTATATCTTTTTTAATTGATTATCTTGCCTGTAATAAGGTGTACAAAGGGAACATTTATTTCCGAAAAATAAACGAGGAAGGAGGAAAATCAATTAAAGCAGCGTGAAAGAGAGAGTGAGAAAAAGCAGGTCGTCTGAACTTGGCGTCGGTCAGATGACTTGTAGCTCTATGTGATTCTTTCTTTGTTGACAGAACATGAGGAAGAAAGAAAAGTAAGAAAAGGCACGTCGCCTAGATGAGACGTGCGGTTGACGACTTGTGTCTCTCTGAAGGCAAGGGAAAATCACACGTTTTTATGTGTTTGTGGAAAATAGAATCGGATCAATTTTTAGATTGTTTTCTTAACTCCTGATTGGCCAATAAATAACGGGTTGTATTTTGTTTTTTCACGGACGACAGCACATGATAAAACTTAGTGATTCACCTTTTTATAAAAAGGGCTTATTTATTGGTGAATGTATATGCTTTTTTTTATTGGATCATGAAAAACGTATAGCAGTGTGTAAGCTTGGATTTTCTGTAAAATCATATCTTACGAAATCCGAAAAAACAAACTCTGTGATGGTATCTTTCATTGCCCTATTTAAATCTTTTGGACCGAAGTAAATCCTCAATTGTCAATTTCGTTTCTGGCTATAAGCGAGGCTCTAGATACAGTAGGTTTCCCGATTTTCTTTATGACCCGGTCATTCATCATTTTGTATAATTCCATCTTTTATTTCATCTTTTTGGTGGATGGGGCATTTTGTTGGAGTATGTATAATTGGTGTTAGGGGTCGAGAACAATGTGGTATTTACTTGGGAAGTGGCTTATGTGGTCAAATTGTTTCGGGTAGTTCTGTAGTAGGTCGTTGATGGACTGTATCTTTTTTTTTTATTTCTATTACTTCAAAATGTAGGGTTACCATTTTTAGATTTCGACAGCTTGGCAAATCTAGTATTGCTGGTCCTTTTGTGTTTGCGATGAAAAATGATTCTGCCGACTATGTGTCTTGGTTGTATTTCACTGGAGTTGGATAGTGCGAATTTGTAGTATGATGGTCTTGTTGTATGCCGTTAAGATTGTATTTGATCGCTTCAACAATTTTGCTGGTGAATTTGAGCACATTTGTTTGTATATTCTTAGTGGTAGTATCTTACCTTCTGTTCCAGTGTCTACTTTTACTAATAGTTTTGCTGTTTTTTTCTTCCTTGTATTCGGATTTTTATTTTCGTTGTAACTTCAATACGGCTATCTGAATTGTTTATTGTGTAGAATTGTATTTTATCATAGTCACTATTACAAGTGTCGTTGTCTATAGCATGAACATTTTTCTTGTATTCCGCTAGTCGTATTTAAACTTGTATCGTTCCTTTGGTAGGGTGTTGTATTTTGTTTTTCTTTATTTTCCTTCGAGCTGCAAACACTGGCACAGAAATTCCATTTTTCACATTTTTTTATAATCATATCGGCCCAAGCAGGGGTTACATAAGAGGAAAGTTATGAGAAAGAGTGAAAGGTTATAGGGGGTGTCAGGAAGTGGGTAAAAGAAGGATGAGAATACTGATGAGACTGAAGTGAACGAAGAAAGGAGCATGAGAGAGAGGAAGCAGGTTAGTGAGATAGGAGATTACTATTGACTTTACATTTAAATTCTTAGAAATTGTGGCTGTCGGGGAAGCAAGTAAACGGAAGGGAATTCCACAGGCGGGGAATGCGAGAAAAGAAGCTGATGGAGTAGAATTTGTGATTACATTTTATTGGTTTCACAGTAAAAGGATTGAACCTAGTTGCTTATCTTGTCGCTTGAGTAAATTCATATAGAGGGGGCACCAGTGAGCTAAGAATATGTTCGGCATTCTGTAACATGGGCTGGGCATTTGTTATAATGTTTGTGGTTTATTCCACATTTTGGACAGTGTCTGTTTTGTAGGTGGTTTTTGTATGCTATCTACTGTAGCTTTGTGCAGTACGAATGGTTTCTTATGGATTGTAATTGTTTCTTATGGTTGATTGGTGCTTGATGGGTTTTAAAATTTGTATGTCTTTCTTTAAAGTCATTTTTTATCTTTTGCCAAGATTTGCTGTGAAATCCAGAGATGCAGGATCAGTCTGGCCAGTTAACTTGACATTATGAATATGTAACTCCAGGCTGTGAGGTTTCGAGACTGTGATACTACCGCTGACGGCCTGCTGCCCTCAAGCCAGATCCTGGTCGAAACGGCACCAGATGTGACGCCTCATCCTGGCTGACCGTCTGTCTAATGTGACGCTCGTTCTCGATGACGGTCGTGACGTTCCCAGTTGTGGCACTGCCACCCAGGTGTACGGTTGGTTTGGTCGCTGTTGCTTGTCGTGACGATCTCGCCCGATGATGTCACCACAAAAGCTGGGTTACAGGACGTCTTTTGTAACAACGGGCCACTGTCCCACGTTGTGATTAGATCCCAGAGGCCTCGTCTTGCAATCTTAATAGTCGTCCTTTTGAGCTGGTCCAGCCACTGGTGTACACTTGTGGTTTGAAAAAAAAAAACATGGCACAAAGAAAAAACAAAACAAAAAAAATAATCAAATAAATGAACAAGTCGAACACGCATGGAGAGCTACGTAGAATGGTTTTATATAAAGAAAAAAATGTCTGTCTTTTCCCAAGAATACAGTTGTCGAAATACAATCGCTTAAAATGCTGTTTGCAACGGAGAGAGAAAGTTCGCCAAAAAGCATCATAGCTTCTAATCTTCAAGTAAAATGTTTAAGTTTCGTTAGCGTTGAAATAAACAGATCTCTTCAAATATTCGCCAAAGTCTTTTCTCCTATCTCGTTAAAGTCTTTTCATTAATTCTCTATAATCAGGATTGTCAATTTTCCTATGTAACTTCTAAAATAGCAAAGTTCTTTCGGGTTCTTAACGGAGTTTAACGGAATTTGCCGAAGTTGAGCGAACGAAGAATCAGAATTTTTTATTTTCTCGTGATTAAAAAAAAATAACAATAACGTTCTTTCGGGATTCATGTCGATGGCGCATTATTCCAAATTAACTTCTTTGAGTTAATTTGCGGCAGGCTTCATTCGAAATTAACTCTTTAGCCATAAGTTCCATGGTGGGCAACCAGCCGTGGGTCATGGCTCCCCGGCTGGGCCATTTTCCCCACAGTCGCTACATTTCGACTGATAGCAGCTCTAACTCAAAAACTGTCACCCAACTGACAAAACTCTGTCCAACTGACAAAACTCTGTCCAACTGACTTTTTCGTGTCGAGCATCTATTTTTATAACCAATTTCTATCCTCTCTGGGAATTCGGCCGACTCACAGTCTTCGGCCAATGAAAATTGGTTTCCGTCCACTCGATTGCAGATGTCTTCGCTCGATCAATGAGATTATGCCAATTCAAATCGAACTGAATCCAGGTCAGGTTATTTCGGACTGCTGTATTCAACAGTGGTTTTGGCCTCCGGGTGACCTTATCAAATCACTCTGACACTTGTTTTGTCTACGCGTTTTCAGATTAGCGGAATCAACAATTTAACACCAAAAGAAGAGAAATTTACATTGAACATGAAAAGATTCGAAATTTATACAATCATGAAAGACGAGAAATGATTATTTTCCCAAAATAATCAAATTTTATGCTCCCGTGTTTTAGAAGCACTTGATGGTACTAAAATTATTTTTTCCTATCGCGTGACACAATAAAACACTCATAATATCACCAATATCAATTTCTCTCTCCGTTGTTTTAAAGGAAAGTATCCCCGAGGGAGAAGGGAAAGCATCACCGTGGGAGATAGTGTCACATCACCAGTGAAGTGAATCAATGCTTAGCATCTCCAAAAACAGTGTTAGCTAAGAACAACCTGAATAACGCAAGACATGCAACCTATGAAAGAAGATAATATCAGCACATGAGATAAGCATTACAATCAATTTCAAATGAATGAATATATATATATATATATATATATATATATATATATATATATATATATATATATATATATATTTGGACTTTGTTCTTAATGTCTTGATTTTAACTGATAAATTAATACCATTTAATAACTAAATTTAGTAACTCCCCTTGTTCTTATTGTATGATGTATTTCTTATGTAAAATATGTATTTTAAATTGTTCAATTTTCTTATTTTTGTTCATCTACCATGACTGAACCTGAAGAGGTAATTAAATTTCCCACATACAAGGATAATGATATTTCTGAAATTTATCTATTTCTATTGGGAAACAGGTGAATGTGAACATTCTCTTTCATGCAAAGGAAGAACAAAATGGTATATGCTTTAATAAAAACAGCATTTAATTATTTTATAGTACACAAGAGTGACTATAAGAAATTTAGAAGTGAGTAGCTTTTCGTGATTTATGCTTATACTGTAAATTACATTCATGAATCAGTCTCAAATATAGTCTGCTATCATGTTTGAATTATATATCCTGGTGGAAACGATCACCTTACTCTTCTATGTTAACCTCAAATTTATCAAGGCTATGGACTTTAAAGAATATTCTGCAGCCCATTCTGCTGTATTACTTCATCAGGGTCTCAATAGACTCTAGATAGTTTTCAGCCTTGTTATTCTCAGAAAACCCTGAACCACTATAAGAAAGTTATTCCACGCTGCTTTCTCCGACATAGTGAGCTTCTTGGGGGGATTCCTTACGCCTTATGAACTTCTTTATTTGTGGTCTGACAAAGACACCAGCTTTGACTTTTACCACAGACAGCTTAAAGAAAAAATCTTTTGAAGGTACTTTAAAGCTGAAGACTCCTTAATTAGAGCTGTGACAAATTGTTTCATAAAACCCAGTTTTAAGTGCTGTTGAAGAAACACTATTTTCCGGGAGTCCAACAGTAGCCTACATCTGACCTTGTTCTTCCCCACACTGAACTCCGTCCACTGTAGTCAGTCCTGTCCGTGGAAGTTTACTGCAGTGTACCTGTTGTCTCAAAGGTCAAGATAACATGGAATCTTAGTAAGTCCATCTTAGAGACCCATCAAGAAGGCCACAATTTGAAGTCTCCAAGAACCTCTCAACTTTACTCTTCTTCTTTAGTAGATTTAGTGATATCTTGTCAGAGGAAGAGATGGATAAACGTTATCGTTATGAAGTATCACCTGAGTTATGAGGCTTCTGGATAAGTTGTTAAAGCGGCACCACTTGCTGGGGTTACGGGTGATTTCAACTGCCCCGAAAAGACTGATCCCATTGACGCTGATCCCATTGACGCAGAAGCAAAACTCATTTTGACGCTTGAAAAAAAATTGTTGGTAATGCTTTCTCTGATTTGTGATTTGCAAACTTTCATCATACGAATTCCACTTCTTGAGTATTGACATAAAACGCTCGATATTGTACTTTGTGAGACTAGGATTTCTGGTCAGGTTGTTGTGGTCTTATTGGTTGGAATAGTATGGGTTATTTTTCTTCCTCGGCTGCACATCTGTAATCAATGACTTCATCCTCTTCTGAATTGCGGTCCTCTTCTGAAGACGGCTGGTCTCTCTTTGAAGTAGTGGGTACTGGAAGCTCAGGGCTTGTGTTGAACTGGGGCGGTAGATGACAGAATGTCTGGGTATATGCCAGCTTGACGTTTGGAAGAGTCCACAAAGCAGAAGAAGTATGCCCAGAAGTTATGTCCAGGTTATATCGAGGTTACCAGAAATATGGAAGAATAGAAGGAGGGAAATGATGTATGTGTTGAGAGAGAGAGAGAGAGAGAGAGAGAGAGAGAGAGAGAGAGAGAGAGAGAGAGAGAGAGAGATTCTTTGTCACTCTATTAGTAAAGAGTATATTTTAATACCCCTTAACTACTCACCACAATCTCTTCCTTTATTGCTTTTCATGAAATTTGCAACATCAAATGTTTGTGCTATCAGATTTGTCAATTTTTTTAAAGGATTCTGTCTAATTGTTCTAGTATATGTTTTGATATACCTTCTGCTGCTTGATTTTTCCCAAAATGCTCAAATATTTCTTCATTCAATATGTACCATAGAACAATGATCATTTGAATATGTTTTGAATTATCTGTTGTGTCATCAACCATGATAAACGAAGCTTCCCTAATATCTGTCCTTATCTCTTCATGCTATATTTGTAGCAGAGAATCAAGTATCTCATTTTGAATGGTTTTAGAAACACTGCCGGATTTCTTAAAATTTAATTGCACAGTGATATTTTCGGCTCGCCAAAATTTGTGATAGATCCTTTTCCAGCTGATGGAAAAGTATTTTTTCCTATATACTGACTAATGAGAGACGTGGTCTTAAGCTTTTGCAACACCCCGAATAGTGGGGTCTTTGTGATACTAATTTACTGAATAAATAGCTCTCACATCAGTAAATATGAGAAGAAAAATTTTGACAGTAAGAAACAAGGCAGGTCAACATCAGAGAAGGTATTTGACATCTACAAGAGAGCATTAAAGAAGGCATCAGTTACTGACCAACTGCAGAGAGACTAAAGAATTTTAAAGTTCAAGTGAAAATTTGTTTGTTTTGGACAACCAAAAATGAAAAGATTTTTTCTCAGCAGCGTTTGTGTGATGCTAAAAGTAAAGAAGTTTGTTATTTGCTAAAAAAAACAAAAAACAAAAAAACAAAAAACAAAAAAACAAACTACGAATAATAATTTTAACAAATTTTTGAGATAACACAAATTACAAGAATTTAATTCTTTATTTAACTACTTTTTGTCTCTGGTGGTAGTTATCCTGGTCACGGGACTGTATATTTAGCACTTCTACTCCACGAGCCTATTCTGGTCAACGTGCACCAGATCTAAATCTTCCACCCTGGCCCCTCAATCAGCGGCGTCTTCCTCTTCGGGTTGAGGTGTCTATTCGGTCATAACCTAACTCAAGGTGTTAGCCGTAGGCCCCTGAACATCCGTAGGGTAGTCAACCGGCCCACTGGTTTAAATCTGCTTTCTTCCCATGTTGTGATTATTAGATCCAGAAAGGAGACGTGTTATTCGTTCACGGTCGACTGAAGATGCAGACACGGGGCTGGGGAGCCTGTGTTAAACATTTAGAATACAAAAAAAAAAATAGAAAGAAAAAATAATGTCTGTAGAAATTCGAACAAACAACTGTTCGATGGTTGCACTTTTAATGTTTTTTATATACAAGAAAAGAACAAAAAGGTTACAGAAAGTAAAAACCTTTTAGCATAACAACTCACATGCTGGAGTATATATATATATATATATATATATATATATATATATATATAGAGAGAGAGAGAGAGAGAGAGAGAGAGAGTGTGTGCGTGCATGTGTGTATGGTTCACTTGTTGTTAAATTGTCTCAGAAGATATAAAACCCTTTTCAAAAATGTTCTCCAGACTCTTTTGACAGAGAATTCTTCTAAAATAAAACGCTGGAACCACGGTGCCTTTTAAAGGTAAACGACGGATGATGCAATTCCGATTGTTGTCGGGCTGGTGACGAACATTCAGTTTCATATACTCAGTGGTTTTTCAATGCGACCGCTATAACGACGATACTTCTCATAGTCTTTCGATGACTATTCAATTTCAACAATCCGCAACACATTCGGGGCGACACCTAAACTTTTCAAATTATAAATCTCCTTGTCGGGGAATACTCAATCCGATCTCTTCACAAAACATCAGTTTCTCATAATCATTTCGTAATCTTCTTCCTCTTCTTTGTCCTTCCGTCGTCACCACCAGCAACAACGAATACGATCTGCAACAAAGCCACCGTATGAAATAATAGGACCAAATGCAAGTAAAATATAAAATATATCTTACTCTCCTTTTTCATACAAAAGGTCTTCAGTTAGGAAGTTGTTTTCTCTGAATTGTCAGTAACCTTACTTCAGCGGGTGGGGGCGACCCGTTTTTTTACTCAATCCCGCACACACACGGTTCTGGTATCTCTTGTCAGCACCCTATCATCGGGGAGACCCGATCTCACACACAACCGTAGGCTTCCACGGTCGTGATTCAACTCTTCTTTTCTTCAGTATTACTATGCGCTTATATAGGGAACCCGGGGAGTTATAAGCCAGCTCACAATGAGCTCAACACCAGTGCCTGGTTTAGTGAGCGCTATTTCGATTTCACCTTCAAAAAATTATTTTGTTCATTTCCATTGTCTTTTGATAAAGTAAACGGCACAACTTATGTTTAGATCAGATTTCGCTATAGGTAAGCAAATATGCTAGTTTTACCACGCCGTTCCAATTTACTTCAATATTTTTTATCAAAAATATTATTTCGTTCATTTCCATTGTTTTCTGATGACCCAAATTAAACGGTCTAACTTATGTTTAGGTCAGATTTCGCTACCGATAAACAAATACGCTGGTTTTATCCCGCTGTTTCAATTTTACTTCAAATTTAATTCAATATTGCCACGTTTACTGGAAGTAAAAATTCTGGTTAAAATTTTCTTAATAGAAATTAAAAAGAAAGAAAGAAAAGAATGACATGATGTTTCGTCCGTTTTGGCCTTCTTCAGGTGTCAGGAATTTTGAACCCTTTAAACGTGTGTATGTGCTTGACTCTCTCTCTCTGTCACATTTGCACATATTTAACTTAGCAGTTAAAGAAGGGCAATATTTACAACAACTAGCATACTGCTTATCTTTTGTCCATAAATTACACTTGAGATAACATTTTTTTAATACTAGTAGTTGTTATATATGAATAAAGTGTCGCTGCCGACATTTGAGCTTGAATAATAGATCCCCAGAGAACAAACATAGTCGATCTCGTTTTGATGTAATTAGAGGAATCTTGCTACTGGAATCACGTGACGTTCTAAAAATAATATTTAATGGGAACATAAATAACATTCGGAGATAAAAAAAATGGTCTGACACTATTCTTCGAAGGTGTTTTTTGTAGTATATTTGGCTCTACAAAAGTAGTGACGGGTATTTGTTTGACCTTACGTGATGAAAAAAATACGTATCCTAAACGTCGTAATAGGATATTGTTAGTATTTACCACTTCACCAAAAAGACGTCATATTCGCAGGACTACAGAGAAATAACCAGACGAAGTTATTAAAAAATATCTACGAAATATTCAGCGGAGTACAAGAAAATGAAAAAACTAAAATCTGGCATGATTCAAATGTTGGCGCTACAAAAGCAACAACAATGCAACAATTGCAGCAACAAAAACAAAACATGAACAGCAATTACAATTTCAAAAACAACAGAAGTTTTTAAAATTATTATTTAATAAAAGTACGGAAGTAAAAACATCGGATTTGTTCATTCCAGATGATATTGATAATTCATTTAGTCAATTTTTTGACAGTTCAGAAAAAATGATAACTTTTCCAGCTTATAGATACGAAGGGATCTTCAAAAAGAATTGTTCGAAGTAAAGTGATAAAAAGAAAGTTCGTTTATTATCAAGAAAATTGTCCATTGCAGAACATAAAAAGTATGTAAGTTTTATTTTGCCAAGACAAAAATTTGATGAAACTTTTATAATAATAAAAAAAGTTTTCAATGATAGAAGTTCATTATTCAGTACACTTTGGCAATGTCTTAACTTAGTACAAAGTGACAATGAAAAATTTGTCACTTATAGAGGAGTTGTGAATCAAAAATGCCAGAAGTTCAAATTAAATGAATTAACCCCGGATTTATTTAAATGCCCAATATTCGTAAAGGTCTTAACTTCTAATAAGAACGCGGAAATAAGATCTAGGATACTTACTAAATTAGAAACGTATCCCAAATTAACTCCCCAGAAAATAGCAGAAGAATGTCAGCGTATTGTAAATCTAAAACTCGATATCACAAGGATTAAGAAAAGAGACATTTCACAAGTATATAGCATCTGACCATCTAAAAAAAAAGACTATAGAAATTTTTCAACTAATAACAGAATATTCAAAAAGACAATAACCCTCTTCTCAATATCTAGTTGTGGAGATAAGGATTTCAAAAGTATTCTTTTAAGAGCAAAAATGCTACACATGAGAGAGGGTATGATACAATAGTACTCATTGCAAATGCAAAAAAAAAAAATGCAAGGAAAATAAAACGTATGTGGACATGGTAAATACATGGTGCAAATTCAAAAAGCATAAAAAATTAACAAGACTTCCAACATGTCTTTAACTGAGAAACGTCTCAAAAGAGGAAATTTGTTTTTGTAAAAACCAATTTATTAACTTCTAAAAAGGTTGCTCATAGGGTTTCAGGAAAGAAATTGAATTTTAAGGTTGAATTCACCTGTAACATTTGTTGGCAAAACTAAAAAAGCGGCCGTGTTTTATTTGGAACAGATTGGATTGAATTATTTGAACATTGGGACCTTCCAATTAACTCTTTCTTCAACAAAATGAATATTGTTACATTCAGTGCTTGTGGTGATACCGACCGAGCAAAAGCGAGGGACGGGATGTTCGGACTTTCATGAACAAAAAGCAAATGACTAAAAGTCGTCGGTGCGCATCCGGGTTCGCGCAGATGTTCCGGTTGAAAAATAAAAATTAATTCAATATTAAAATTCCAGTTCGCGAGCCTACGCGAATTTTATTTATCGGCCAATGGGAAGCCCAGAATCAAATACAAGTGTGAAATCCCAAATGATCTGCTGCGATCCAAAAAGTCGAAATAAAAAAGCCGATACAGAAAGCATCGCCAGACAGACCGACTCAGAGACCCAGACAGACGAGAGTAATTAGTATCTCCCTTGACTATGTTCGCCTCCCTTCACCTCTCCTTACCTTCTTCCCTGTCTCAAAACTACTTACTGACCTAAGGAGCGAATACATCAAAGACATTCCTTACATACAAGACGCCTCCACACTATGTATCGAATTTTCCTTGTCAGCCTTCTATTGCCAAAATGAACAACTTTCCTAAGCATTTAATTCTCTTTTCAGCATTTTATTGCCATGAACATTTTAACGTCCGTTGGACCTATATTTCAAATATTACTTTAATTGTAAAAATCTTAATTGATATGTGTATATATAAAATGATATTTTTCAACTCAGTTTGCTTTTCTTGGTTTATAACCTTTCTTTATGACTTATAGTGGGCTATCTACAATAAAGCCAAATTCCGTCAATCTTCAACAATACACAACTACCCTTAACTATAACGGACTCTCCACTATGGATAACCCGCTATATGCTAATATGCCAACCGAAAAAATAAAGAATGAATTAAAAAGGAGTTTTTCTGATGTCTTCTCAGAAGGTCTAGGAACATGCACAGAAGCAAAAGCTAAATTTGATGTAAAAGAGAATGTAACACCGATATTAAAGCAAAACAGAAGTGTACCTTTTGCTGCTTTAGTATCAATTAATAAGAAATTAGAGAGACTAGAAAAATTAGGTTTGATATAAAAAATAGACTATTCCGAATTGGAATCACCAACAGTTTACGTTCTAAAAAGAAATAATAAAATCCGCGCATGTACTGATTTTTCAACGGGGCTAAATGTAAATTTCAAACAATACCAAGTTACCAAGTCCAGAGTAAATTTTTGTCAAATTAAATGGTGGCAAATTCTTTTCTAAATTGGACCTGTCAGACGTTTACCTACACTTGTACGTAAACGTCTGACAGGTCCAATTTAGAAATTTAGTAGACGAAGAGTGCTCAAAACTATAAACAGTTGACACTTATATAGGATTATACAAATTCAACCGGCTTCCTTTCACCAAGTATATTCCAACAGATTATGGATACAATGCTTGCCGGTTTGGATTGTGCACATGCATATCTAGATGATGTACTTATTAAAAGTGAGACCTGAAATCAACATATGGAAGATGTAAAAAAAAATACTTAAGAGAATTAAAAAGTACGGTTTTCAGATCAGCGAAAGAAAATGCGAATTGTTTATGTCCAGAATGAAATATCTAAGACCAGTGAAACGTAGTTACATGTATGTTTATGTGAAAGAGTCAGTGTGTGTATGCGTGTCTCGCAGTAACGTGAATAAAAGAGATAGAATTTAGTTCTTATTATAGATGATGGCGCCGTAGTAGCGAAGTTTGTACTTTGTAGTTTGGTCAGTGTTGAATTGAGTGTCGTTTTGCATGTGGTCGTGAATGAAGTCTTGAATATCAGCACCTTGAGTGACATGGACCTTGGTGACATTTTTGTGTCTCCTTTTTGGGGCTGGACTTCGTGATATTCACCTTTTTTAAGAAATCGGCCTCAGAATTATATTTTACTTATTTCTTCTTCTTCTTCTATGTGCCCTGTCCCTTCAGGACGTAGGCGATCATGGTTCTCCATGTCTCCCTATCCCTTGTGGCTCTTAGTATGTTTGCTACTGTTGCTCCTGGCAACACCCGTTCCGTCATCCACCTGATCAGACCCTGCAAATATTTTATCCGCTGCCTTCCTCTGTCTCTCTTTCCTTCTATCTGACCAGTTAGTATTAGGTTCTCCAGGCTCTCCTTCCTCATTGCGTGTCCCAGGAACTTCAGTTGTCTCTTCCTGATGCTCAGTATCAATCTCCTTTTTGTTGCCATTCTTTCCAACACCTCATCGTTGCTTGCATGCTCGGTCCACGATATCCGTAGCATCCTTCGGCCGCTTCCAGTTTTGTCCTCATTTTTGATGATATTGTCCAGCATTCACTGCCGTATTGAAGAACTGTAACAGTAGCAGTCCAGCACTCTTTTCTTTGTTTCTATTGAGATTTTCCTGTGTGTTAGTATTTTGCTCATCTTCTGGAACGCGTCCTTTGCCATGCCAATTCGCCTTCGGATCTCCGTGTCGCACGTTCCATCTCCTGTTAGAACATTTCCTAGATACTTAAATTTTTGTACTTGCTTGATTCTGATATCTCCCACCTGTATTTGGCATTTTGGGTTGTATCTTTTGCTGATGACCATGCACTCAGTTTTCTTAAAGTTTATTTGTAGTCCCTTTTTGTCACTCTCCACTGCTACTTTCTGTATGAGGTCTTGTAGATTCCTTTCCGTGTCCGCAATCAGCACTGTATCGTCCGCATACCTTATGTTGTTCAGGTTGTGGCCTCCAATAACAAATCCTGGCGTGTCATCTAGGGTCCTCAAAATATTCTCGCTGTATAGGTTGAACAGATCAGGTGAAAAGACACATCCTTGTCTTACGCCTTTTTCTATCTTTGTGTATCTACTGAGATCGTTACCTGTCCGTATGCAGGCCGTTTGCTGCCAGTAGAAATTCTTGATTATTCTTATGTCTTTCCCGAAAATGTCGAGGCTGCCGAGCATCTTCATCAATTCTTTGTGTCGTATCTTGTCGAATGCTTTCGCATAGTCAATGAAGCATACGTATAAGTCTTTCTTCATTTGTAATGCCCTTTCAGAGAGCATCCTAATCATGAATATGGCGTTCCTTGTTCCAGTGTCTTTGACGAACCCGCACTGTTCCTGCCCTATCTCTGACCTGATTCTGCTTCTCGCTCTATTCATCAGGATTCTGACAATCAGTTTTGTAATGTGACTCATTAAGCTGATAGTTCTGTGTAGTTCGCACCAGGTTTCTTCGGCAGTGCTATAAATATCGACTTGCATAGGTCTTCTGGTATTATTCCGCTGCTATAAATTTCGTTTATTATGTCGGTAATTTTTTCTATGCCATATTCTTCTAAGGCTGTCAGCAGCTCTATCACTATGCCATCTGGGCCAAGTGCTTTGTTTCTGTTCATTTTGGCTATTGCAGCTTCCACTTCGGATTTTAGTATTTCCGGTCCATCCATCTCCTTGTGTATTCTCGGTTGTTCCCTCTTGTTGCAAAAAAGATCCTTTATATATTCTTCCCATCGCTGGGGTATTTCCTCTTTCTCTAATATGATTGTTCCTTCCTTGCATTTTATGCATCCTGTTGAGGAGCAGGATTTTTGTCCTGTCAGGTCTCTTATCTCTTTATGCATCTCTGTTTTGTTGGTCCTGCTCAGTCTCTCTACTTCTGCGCATTTGTTGTTGAGCCATTCCTCTTTGGCTTGTCTGCATTTGTTCCTTATCTCCCTGTGAAGTTTCTTGTACTCTGCTCCGTGTCTTGGCATTATTTTTGTCTCCTTTGCATCATGTGGAGGATCTCTTCGGTCATCCACTCGTTTTTTCTTCTGCGTTTGATTTCCTTTGGGGCTGTGTTGTTCGCTGAGGTCACCATCGCTTCTTTTAGTGAATCCCATTTTGAGTGCCCTTTTCCAATTTTTTCTTCATATTTCTTTCTCCCGCTGTTATTGTATTCTTTCTGCAGGGTGAGGTCGTCCTCTAGCGTGTTGTATTGTAGCCTTGGTGATGTGCTGGGCTTCTTCAGTCTTCGGAGTGTTACTTTTAGTTTGCAGATGACTGGGACGTGGTTACTTCCGCAGTCGGCACCTGGGTATGTTTTGCATTGGACCACTGCGCTCTTGAATCTCTTGTTTATAGTTATGTAGTCTATTTGGTTCTTCTTGTCGCCTCCTGGGCTTCTCCATGTCCATAAATGTTGTGGGTGTTCTTGGAACCAGGTGTTAGTAATAACCTGGACATTGGCTGAGCACCATTGGATCCATTTCTCTCCACGTTCGTTGCGCTCTCCTAGTTCGAAGTTGCCGTTCATGTCCCCTTTTCTATCTTTACCTACCTTGGCATTTAAGTCCTCCATTATAATCCTAATTTCTTGGCTTTTGCACTGAGCCTTTGCACTGTCCAGTATTGAATAAAAAGATTCTATTTCGTCCTCCGAACTTTGAGTTGTCGGCGCATAAACTACTATAATAGCTATATTGAAGGGCCTTCCCCGCAGTTTAATCAAGAGGACTCTTTCTGATAGTTGCCAGTATCCAAGTACACATCTCTTCACTTGTTTGTTTAGTATTAAACCGACCCCTTTTTCGTTTTTTTTTAACCTCCTGCATATATTATCCTGTGGGTGTCGCTACTGAAATCTCCGTTATTAGGCCATCTTGTTTCACATATGCCTAGGATGTTGATATTCAGTCTGTTCATTTCCTGCTTGACATTCTCTAGTTGTCCACAATTGAGTGTCCTGACGTTCCATGTTCCGATAGTAATTTTGTTTTTGATGCGCTCAGTCGCAGGGTAACGGTCCAGAGACACCTGTTGCTCATGTCGTTCTTTCCCGGGCGAGGGACAAATTGTGGAGTAAAATGTCCCCTTTACGCCGTTGTTAGCACAACAGTCGCCGGATGACGGTCCTTACCGAGCGAGGAGTTGTTTCCTAAGAAGCAACCCCCTTCACTCTGTTGGCTTTAATATATATTTTGTAACTAACCATGATTGAGTGGGGGTAGATAGTGGAGTGGTATCCCGTTGCCTTCTCCACGATGATTTATTGAGACATCACCTCTAGTTAGCTGGCTGTTGACTCTTTGAGAGTTCTTCCGCCCTTTGTAAGTTTACATTTTTTTACCTACAGGGATGCTAACGTCCCAATTATATATACATATATATAATATTTATTTAAAAAAAACAAAAAAAAATTTACTAAGTTTTAACTTAAAGTCGAAACGGCCTTTAGACAACTGAACAATTTAGTATATTTTAGTAAAATTGAAAAACAGATACGGTAGAATAAATTAATAGAAAATCTGGACTTAACACTTGCAGATAGCATATTGAAAAAGTTGAAATTTCTATATGTTTTTGAATTTTCATTTTTTTCAGAATAATTTCGGCGTGATCTCTTGCCAGTTAATAAGTCATTGAGACATAGAGAGAGAAGGTAGAAGTAGTGGGATGTCCAGTACCCAGATAGGGGGTAGGGGATAGAAAGGCTGATTTCAAACAGAACGGTCTACGATTTTTTTTTTTTGGAAGGTTCTACTAGCAGAAAAAAAACAAACCTCAATCCTATATTTCGAAACGGCTTTTAGACAACCGAACGATTTAGTATATTTTAGTAAAATTGAAAAACAGATACGGTAGAATAAATTAATAGAAAATCTGGAAAATCTGCAGAAAAAAAAACCCCTCAATCATACTTATTTCTTATTGGCCTTAAAATACCGTGTAGCAAGTCTACTACTACTTCTGCACGATATTTTGGTGGTATCTACTTGAATTATGATGACTAATGAAACAACCTTTCTGATTTGTATTCTATGGTTTTGTATTGGACATGTTAATTGGTGTGTTTTAAGATATAAATTTATATTTATTTTTTATTGCGTGTTTTTGGTTTATAAATATTTTGTAGGCGTATTTTAATGTTCATGTACCTGTTGTATGAGATATTTTAGTGGATTTGACAACCTCAATAGATTTATCAAAAATTTTCTGTAGAAATGGATAAAATAATTTTTTTTTAAAAAACACCTGGCAATTTAGTAAATATGATAACACTTTAATGCTTGTTGTCAGATGAATCTTCAATAATTCATATACGTCTGCCTTTAACTTTTTGATGCAATGTTTACAAGACACTGAATCGTCATCATACGCAGGAATTCATTGATTTTCTTGAATATTTAATTTATAATGAATTGTCTCTTTTAAAAAATCATCATTTAACAAATCAATAGCTACATCATAATTCGCATCCTTAATTGTAAGATGCTTAATTATTTGTGCAGCCTAACTTGAAAATATTCTTTTAAGCGTTGTAATTTTATTCGATTCGTGTCTATAATCAATTACGTAGTTCTCGAATTGAATCATGAAATTTTTAAACGAGAATTTATTCTTCACAGTATATTTTCCAATAAAAAAGGAGTATTTTTGTTTGGGGCGCAACGCACAAGAAAGCTTAAAACTGACCTTTTCTTCGGTATCAACTTCGTTGACTTGCTTTTTCGTTCGATGTGAGTCAGTTCCATGAATACACCCCTTTCAAATTCTGCTTCTGTTAGAAAATATTTACTGTATAGACATTTATCTATTTTGTTATTAAAATACAGGCTTTCGATTGTGATGAACAAAACGAGATCTAGATTTAAAGTTCAAATACTAAGCACTGACTCATTGATTTTGTTAGAAATTAAAACACTCGAAGTTACAAACTTTGCTTAGTACACACGCAAAAGCGAATCTAAAACAAAACTCGTGAAATTTCACACCTTGATGCGAAATGTTTTTCGGCCAATAGAAAACTAGGAAACATCTAAAAACAAAATTCAAATAATCTTCAATTCCCGGAAACAAATTCTTTTACGGAACTTTCCGCGAGCCGATGAGGAGTTTGTTCGACGTCCAAAGAAACAGCCGGAATCACATACGGGAGTGAATTCCCAAATTATCTTTTCAAGCCCCACAAATAGAATAAAAGACGGGCCAGTTCGCCTGTCACAAGAGAGAAGAAGACGAGCATATTAACACGTCCCTTGAGAAACGTCAAGCGATAGTTATTATCTCTATCTTTTCCCTCACCTTTTTCCTTTTCACCGTTCAGCCGTCTGCCTCTTTTATACTTGATAAACGAACGGAACCCTTTAAGACTGAGGGATAACTGCAAAGACATTCCTATAAAAAAAAAAAAAAAAAATTGCCATAAAAAATAAATAATAAAAATAATTACTCTGGTATTTAGGGATTTTCTGTTACCGTTATCGAAATAAGAATTATAAATTCCGAGAGTCCAATCCAAAAACCCAAATTTTATTAATTTTAAAAGAACGATAAATATACAGATGGTCTGCATAAAAGGTCCTTTACACGTACGGTAAACGTGGTAACCGACTTTTACAATATTTCACGAAACATTAATTCTTATAAATAGTTAAGAAAGACATTTATAAAAATTAATATTACATTTAGTTATGATCAAAACTTACGAAAATGGTGTAAGTTACCTCTTTTTAACTAATTGTATGACAGCTGATAATAATTTTTATTTACGTTAATTACACTAAGACAATGCAAAATGTTTTAAACATTTTGCATTGTCTTTTTATTATAAAAAAGACAGTATTATTAAAAGCTCAATATTTAATTTTGAGCTATATTATATCAAAGATTTTACACATAGAAAAAACTTCACTGATGTTTTTTCTAAATTAATATATAAATTGAAATACGTAAATGTAAACAAAAGGGTTGCATTCATCCTATTATTTAAATATTTAAGAGACTTTAATTAGGCTGAAAGTCTAAAAAGCCATTTACATTCAAGTTATTAAAACAATAATTTTAACTTGAATAAATGACATATTAGCGCAGTTAATATGTAAAAATATTGATACGGAGGCTTTGAAATACGCCGATATAGCGACCAATAGTTCTACCTCTATTAAGTTAATAAATTAAGTTACGGATAAATTATTTCACAACTTAGAAAGTTACGATTTCATTTGGAATTTATGAAACCGGAGAAAATCTGAATACGTTTATGACGCTCAAATTATTCTGAGATTAATTTGACAAGCGAACGAAAACTTTTGCAGACGATAATTTTTCCGCATTGCGCTAGATATAGAAATTAGTGCAGATGTCCACGTAAGCGTTCACCGGGAACCGCATCCTAAACAGGAAACAAGGGATGAGCCTCTTCACCTGTTCAATAGATGTGGGTGGAGTGTGAACCGGACGATAGTTTAGTCTATCTACTCCAATTGAAAGAAAAAAAAACAAAGTGAGAAGAACATATTCAAATCAGTACCTAAGCCCCCCCCCCCACAAAAAAAAAAAACGCTCATATAAGGAATTTTGTAATAATACCAAAAACACACTCATATTCCAAATAAGGAATTTTTGGAACAAATCATAAATCGACAGGATTAAGCGTTTATACAATTTAAATACAAATTTTTCGCTTTAATAATAGCGACAAAAACTTATAATTGAAAAAATTTCAACCGGGAAAAAATTTTACAATAAAATATTAAAAATAATTACCATTTAGTTGAAATACAGAAAAATAAATTTTACATCTACCCAATGATAACGCACATACATACATACATACATACATACATACATACATACATACATACATACATACATACATACATACGTTCCTGCCTTCGTACAAATAAACTCATTCTTGCAAGGACTAGTACGAACATTTTAACGACCTTGTATCAACCAAAATGCATTAATTTTATTTGTAAATAAACTTAATTGATTTATATGTATATAAATTTGTTGTTCCAATTTACAATTTTGATTTTCTTGTTTTATACCCCTCTTATGGTGGGCTATCTCGCTAACAATGTCAAATCAAACTAATCTGTTTCAACACACATACACTTCACTATAATTGATAACCCAATATACAATATTATATTTTGTTGTTAAAACATTTAACAATATATATATATATATATATATATATATATATATATATATATATATATATATATTTACGCAAAAATTAATATTAATTAGGAATCAATTTTTAAACCGTTCAAGTAGGATTGAATTTTTAATCTATGTTAAAGTCAAGTAGCTAAATCCACACATTTTTATATAGTATTTTTTAAAAAGTAAGCAGGTTTATTATTTTGCAGTTATTCGCCAAAATAGTTTGAGACCTGTGTCGTTGTGACTTTTGAAAAATGGTGCATTCATTTTAATATACGTGCTTTCTTGACGGCTATAACCCCCAGGAATTTAAATGCAAAGTCAATTCACATCTCTTATCCGCTTAACTCCAACCCTTTCATCATCACCCCGTGTATCTTGTTCTTTTCCTTACTCTCTACCTTCGCAACTGTCTTCACTCCTGTGTTCACATCCTTCTCTTGCCTTTTCTCTTTCCCCACCTGTAGCTGGTTCTTCTTTGTCTTCACACTTATGCTGCCTAATACTTCAACTCTCTTATGCAAACCCCTGAAAATCAGTGGCGTTAACGCCTTGCTTGGAGTGAAATGATTAAAGAAAAACAAAACAGCCGCTGCTCCCATTTCCAAATAATTGAGCTGTGTTAAAGTGTAGCACATTCAAGAATTTAATTTGCGTAAATGAAAAATATTTTTTATTTCGTAAAAAACAAAAAACAAGCCAAAAAGTCTTTACGAAAAAAACAAAAAATAAAAAACAAATGTTTGATGTAAAAATGTATATAGGCATACAACAAAGACAGACGACACGAGCCGGATTTAAGAACAAATAATAAATTTATTTCATTGTTAACATACAAAACTGGATGAAATGCACAAATTACATAAATTGTGTGCCAAATGATGGCCAATAACGAGGATGTAAAAATAATCAATGCAAATAAAATATGCTCTTTTACAATAAAAATTTCTAACACTGCATATGGTCATCAGAAAAGAATAAGATGAAGAAAAAGAAAAATACTTCTGAATAGTTTACAAAGAATTAGTACAGTTTTTGTAGCAAAGTTCGTGGTAACAGCGAAGAATAGAACAATTACACCAGCCGAAGACTTAATGTTCCTTTCAATTCTTGTCTGGTAGTTGTCACATTTCTTAAATTTGTTTCTCTTCCTGGAAATAGTAAATTTAATTATTTGTCTTTCAATTAAGCAAAAATTAAAGCTTCAAGAAAACTTTTTTACTTTTTAAAATTCAATTTAAAACTTACCATTTAGTTGAAATACAGAAAAATACATACATACATACATACATACATACATACATACAAATGAGTTGAGATACTTATTTTATTGCCTACAGGCAGGCTCCAAATTCAAAGAAGTGTATTAAGAGAAAAGCGTTTTGATTGGTTTCAGATGAAAAACAAACGCAGCTGTTTTCTCTCTAATCGAAATGTACTAAAATACTTTTGAAAACTAAAAATTAAACACGAGCACAACGCAGTATCTGCGCTCTCTCATCAGCTTAAATTTCTTAGAAAAAAACACTTTTAAAAATATTACTGTCTATTCCAAAGACGCTTGTGGGACAAGTCACAGTAGGTCTTTTTATTTTATTTTATTTGCACTAAAAGGCTGTTGAACCTTTGTTTTTTACTGCATTATTGTATTGTTTTCTCTTGTCATTTAAAAAAAAATTTCCCATGGGAAAAATTATCGAGTCCTCATATGACCCGTTGAAGAGGGACAAAGAACAAAGCAATTGTATACTTTATCTCTGTAGTCGTTTGGCTGTATGTGATATTAGAGGCTTATGGCCCGTTTGTAGCTTAAACTGTCGACCGTGAATGAATCGGTGAAATTTTGCTACTGTGAATATAATACCTAGCGCTTCTTTCTCTATCTGAGAGTAATTCTTCTCAGCCAGAAGTAGTGCCCTAGAAGCATGCGCAACTGGTTTAATTTGACCATCTGCCATTTTATGTAATATGCACATAAGCACTTGCGTCACAGGCTACTATGATTTCTAAATCCGAATTGTAATGGGTTAGAAAGGGTTCCGCGGTTAATGCTTCTTTTGTCTCTTCGAATGCTTTCTGGCATTCATCAGTCCACTTCCAGGGTTTTCCTTTTTTAGTAACTCATTTAAAGGTGCCCGCAGATCATACATCTTAGGGATATATACCTGATAATAATTGGCTAATCCCCAAAACCTTTGTAGCATGGTAACATCTTTCGGAGCCGGCATGTCTTTTATAGCCGCTGCTTGGTCTGGGTCTGGCCTTCTACTATTTTTATCGATGATCGGTCCAAGTTATTTTATTTTGTCCATAGAAACTCGCATTTATTTTCCTTAAGTTTGAATACGAATTCTTGAATTCTTACAACTACTGAGTTTACATATTTTATATGTTCAGCTATATTTGCACTTCTCATCAGGATGTCGTCTAGATACGCGATGGCAAAATCTAGGCCAACTAACATCGAATCTATTACTTACTGGAAAATGTCGGGCGTGACCTTGACACCAAAAGGTAGTCTGTTAAACTTATACAGACCTCGATGCGTGTTGATACAGTAGAGCTTTGAAGTTTCTTTCTCTACCGGTATTTGCAGGTATGCGTCGCTGAGGTCTATTTTCGAAAATATTTTGCCTCCATTTAGCTTCGCAAAAATTTCTTCTTCTGTTTGTAGGGGATAACTGTAATCATTAAGTGCTGCTTTTAACCCCGTCGAAAAATCAGCACAAACACGAATTTCTTTCGACTTCTTTTTTACGTATACTGTCGGTGTTGCTCATTCGTTATACTGAACTTTTTCAAGTACACCGGTTTTCTCAAGTCTATCTAATTCCATATCTACAAATTCAATAGATGCAAACTGCACATTTCTTTTCTTTTTAAATACCACCTGAGCGTTTTCTTTTAATTGGTATTTTGCCTCCATCTTGGTACATGTCCCTAAACCTGGCTAGAAAAAAGTAGGAAATGTTTCCTTTAGTTTACTTATAAGTTTTTCTGCCTCGTTGTTTAAGCTTTCTACCTTATAACAAAAAGAATTAATTGGTAGATCCCACAATTGGAATTCCGTTATCCAATTTGTAACAAGTAAATTTGTGGTATCTTCGATGACAAATATTCTGACTTTTCGCGTTTTTTTTTATTTAATGTGATGTTTGTGACAAATTCTCCGATGAACTGTATCTTTTCACCCGTCACTGACCTCGCGATTTTATTTGTTTTTATTAACTTCTTCCATGTATTTAGATTTATAATAGGCAGATCCGACCCAGTGTCGAGTTGCATTTTCATCTTTTTGTTGTTTATCTCAACTGTAACTAATTTTCTCGTTATGCCGTCTTCAGCTTGGTTGGACTTTACTTTTTTTTATTTTTACGTCGTTATTCCTTGCTCTGCAATGCGAGCCTTTGTGTCCCATTCTTCCGCAGTTGAGACATTTTTGTTCCTAAAATTGCACTCTCTGTACTAGTGTAATCCACCGCAAGCAAAACACGGTTTCGGGAGTTTTTGATTATTTTTTCCTGTTATTTTCGTTTGATGATCTGCAAGTTTAGTATTTTTTGTTGTACTGACTTTCTTCTGTGTACCGCACTTTCCTTATGTATGAAACGCCAGACTGTTCAATCTTTTTGCATCTTTTTTAAACTGACCTGTTTTGTACAATGCTCTGACAAATCATATTTGCGACGTTTTCTAATTTCGTCAGTACTATTTTTCCATCTCTGCGTCTTTTTCTGATACGAAGCCATGAATGAATACCAACTCAAATCGGCCAGCTTAAATTCTTCGCAATGCTTGTTTACATTTGCTGCATATGTTATGTAATCTTGTTCGTCCTCCATTAAATTCAACCATTTCCACCTCTTGTGAAACAGAGATTTTTTTTTTTGCTGAAAAGTTCCGTTAATATATCTACCGCCTCGGTAAACTTTAAATCACAGGTCTTTTTAGGTAAAATATAATTTACCATTTTGCTATGTTCAGACGTTCCTAACTTATTTAGAAGAAGTCACACCTTCTTTTTTTCTGACCTCGAATAACAGTCTACGGTATATACGTCTGTATTTTTTGTAATAATCCTCGAAAGTTACTTCGTCTGTATTGTATATGAAAGTCTCATTCGAGTTGCAAACTGTATTCTCTGGAAAATAATCTTGAATATTTTTCTCTTACTTTTCTTAGTTAAATACAGAATTTTCTTTTGAAATTCCATTTGCATCTGTACTATATTTTGTTGAAATTTTAACTGCTTGTCGAAAATTCCTCCTGAATTTACTTCTGGAATGTACTTTGCTGTTCTAGAATTTTTGCTTGCTGTTCTGCCTGGAATTCTGGAATTAAAAAAATTCCTGGAATAATTCCTTAAACTCATCCATTTTTATGCAAGAAATTTATACCACGTCTTATATGGTTGTGGCAGGGGTCAGACTAATTCGCAATTCATGGCCTATTGCGCAACTGTATATTGAGAATATTGAGAATATATATATATATATATATATATATATATATATATATATATATATATTACGTGTGAGAATTTCGTTGCCCAAAAAATTGTTTTTTTTTAAATACTCCACGCTTTTTGAAGTCTTCTGAGCAAAAACTTTGTTTTGTTGTGACTTCGAGATCTTGTCAAAGTATTCTTAACTTTGCAATTTTCTTCAGCCAATTGTCGTGTTGGTAATCTTTATTTGCCAAATTTCTTTGGCGTGAGAGAACAAATCTTCCCTCCTACTCCGCGTGAACTCGCAAAATTTTTGTCGTCGCCGATTTTGTTGTGGCGACTTTTGCCTTGAGAAAAAACAAGTTTTCTCTCCTCTTCCGAGTGAATTCGTAGATATTCGTTGCCAATTATGTTGTGAGGTAGTTTTCGCACTGAAGGTTATAATCGTGCTATGTCGGTTGCTAATCGACTTAACGTACCCAAAATGTTAGGAACTTGGTAATCTTTTGCTGAAAGCTGACTCCTTAGTATTCATTTAACTGCAGACTAATATCGACTGCCTTAATCCAACAATGTCCAAACTGGAACTAACTAGTAGTTCTACTGAACTCCAATAGAACTCTAAAGAACTCTCTAGAATGTCTAAGAACTCCTAAGAACTTCCCAAGAATTTATTCCGTTAACTTCCTGTTAACTCTTATTAATATAAGAGGGAGAGTCCATTAGCTGAAGAATAGGTGTGTTTCACCATAACAATTTGGGACAATTCCTTCCGGCACTCAAACATATATGTTTTGTTTAAAATATTTACTTTTATCTGAGGTGTAACTCAGGCTTGGAAATTTTAATTCCACTTCACTCCTATAGTCAGAATTTAACTTTTGTTTTCACTTATCAAATATTTCTTTTATTGGTGGCAATCCTTTCCGACATTAAAAAAATTATGTTTTGTTTATACCTTTATCTGCGGTGTATCTCAAACATCAATTGTATTTCTCCCAGCCATGCCGTCTCCGCTTGTCAACAATAACTTCCTTTGGCCCAGCTGATTATCAAATAGCACACCCGAAAAATATGTATTCATTCATATCTCTCGGCTTTGGGTTTTACGACCCCTTACTTTCCTCTACTCATATTAGAATAAATTTATTACCTGCGTTCATATTAGAACAATCAACTTTTTTGAAGTTGGTTCTTTTCGATTTATAAAATTTAATAATACGAACCAACACAATTTCTTCCGTCTGATCTGCAACAATTAATAATACCACTAATATAATTTTTCCGTCCGTCCAGGTTAAAAATTGTGTTACATACGACATATTTCTCCAGACAGTACACTCTTGTACATTTTGGATAAGTAAAAATTGACGTTTATTTTTTTAAACCTCTGCCTTTTGTCTCGTCATTATTTTTTCACACCTTTCTCCAAAAAGCTTGCGCAGGCGACATCCTTATTGGCACCGCAACAATTGGTAAGCGATGATGGAGTCGGTCAAGTGTGATTCTCCAGACATGACGGAGAATCGATTTTTTCTATGTTACGAATCACTTCACAGCGAGCCAGATCACGGCCTCCGCTATATTATCAAGGTCTGAGCGATGAAATGTGACGTCACAGGAGTAGAGTCATGAATCTCAGGCCAGATCCTGGTCGAAACGGCACCAGATGTAACGCATCAAGCCGGGCTGGCCGTCTATCTAATGTGACGCTCGTTCACGCCGACGGTCGTGACGTTCCCATTTGTGACACTGCCACCCGGTTGTACGGTTGGTTTGGTCGCTGTTGCTGGTTGTGACGATCCCGCCCGATATATATATATATATATATATATATATATATATATATATATATAAACAATGTCTTTCTTTTCCCAGGAATACAGTTGTCGAAAATGATATACAATCGTCGAAAATGATATAGTTATTTAAAATGCTGGTTGAAACGGAGAGAGAAAGTTCGCCAAAAGCATCATAGCTTCCAATCGTTAAACGAAATGCTTTGTCTAAGTTTCGTTAGCGTTGAAATAAACAGATCTTTTCAAATTTTCGCCAAAGTCTCTTCTGGTATTTCATTAAAGCCTTTTCATTAATTCTCTATAATCAGGATTGTCAATTTTCTATGTAACTTCTAAAACAGTAAAGTTCTTTCAGGTCCTTGACGGAATCTGACGGAATGTGCCGAATCGGAGGCGCTGGCGGTGAATGTGGGGTGTTGACGGCGGTGGCTCTCTGCCTGAAATCTCTACCAAACTGCGACTCAAAAACTGTCACCCAACTCACAAACTGAACTTTTCGTGTTGAGCATATATTTTTATAACCAATTTCGATCCTCTCTGGGGATCCGGCCGGCTCACAGTCTTCGGCCAATGAAATCGGTCTCCGCCCACTCGATTTGCGGAAAGTTTTAGCTCGACCAATGAGATTATGCCAACTCACATCGTACCTCGGTTATTACGGACCGCTGTGTTCACCAGCGGTCTTGGCCTTCGGGTGACCTTATCAAATCTCTCTGACACTTGTTTTGTCTACGCGTTTTCAGATTAGCGGAATCGACATTTCAACTCCAAAAGAAGGGAAATTTATATGAACATGAAAGACGAAAATGTATTTTTTGCCAAAATAATTTCATGCTCTCGTCTTTTAGAAGTACTTGAAAAATAATAAAATTATTTAATTTTTTTCCTAAGCTCACATCGCGTGACGCAATAGAACTCTAATAACATTGCTACTTGATGGTACTAAAATTATTTTTTTCCTAAGCTCACATCGCGTGACACAATAAAACACTAATAATATCACCAATATCAATTTCTCTCTCCGTTGTTTTAAACCAACCGAAGAAAAGTATCCCCGCGGGAGAAGGGAAAGTATCACCGCGGGAGATAGTGTCACATCCCTTACCTACCTCCCTCTGTCGTTTTAAGCATTAAAACGACACAAAAGAAAAAAATTCGAGATACTATCTTAACACACAACTTTGCAAGATCCTCTTTTTCTCTTTTCTCTTTTTTTTTCATATGGAAAAAGTCTTTTACCAAATTTAAAGTCTCTTCAATTGGAAAAGTTCATTTTTTCGCCTTTGGTTCAGTCTGCATCTTTGGTTTATTTGTGTTGTATCCAATCTAACCATGCAATTTCAATAACACATTTTATTACCCAACCATGCAAATATGAAAAAGTTTCTGCAGACCATTGAAAAAAGTTCATTTTTTCTCTTTTCTCTTTTTTTTTTCCATTCTTGGTCTTGAATTTTATTCAAAGCTAAACATACAATTTCAATAACATCTTCATTAAAAAAAAAAAAAGCATTTCTGCTAACAACGAAAAAAAATTCTTTTTTTTTTTTTTCATTCTCGGTCCTGTCTAAATTTTATTCAAAGCTAAACATGCAATTTCAATAACATCTCCATTAAAAAAAAAAGTTTCTGCTGACAACGGGGCGGGGGGAAGTTCTCCCTTTTATATATATATTTTTTTCATTCTCGGTCCTGTCCAAATTTTATTCAAAGCTAAACATGCAGTTTCAATAAAAAGTTCTACAATATGTTTCCACTGTCAACCTGAAAAAGAACAAAAAAAAAAAGTGTGTGTGTGTGTGTGTGTGTGTGTGTGTGTGTGTGTGTGAATAGAGGTATCTTTTTCTCCGTTTTTTTTTTCATGATTTGTACTTGCTGGATATTGTTCTTTCCTGTTCCAGAAAAGTTAAAGATTTATTTTCTATGGGCGTTGGTTGCATCCCAGTCTCATACGTCGAAACCAACGTAACCTCTTCTTAGTTTGGGCATCGTTTCATTCTGCCCGGCAACTTTCCTTGTTCTGTGACACTTACTAGACCACTTTCGACCGATTTCCTTCTGTAATCCTTAAATTTCCATATTGCTGTTACTATTAAGCTAAAATTATCAATGCGCACATAACGGCAGATCAATTTATTAGAATTCTTTTACCCTTTCCCCAAACTATGCTCTCCCCTTTCAATGCTTCAAGTTGATTCTTTAATTGATTCATATTCATCTTCTCTATGGGTTCTAATAGAGCGGGCATTTGCCTTAACGTAATGTTGGGGAATTCCTTCACTATGGGATTCCACAATTCGGTATAATTATCTAAATTCTTGCTAATTAATTCTAGTACTATATCCTTTTTCTCATACTTCTCCTCTCTTTGGTAATAGGGGGTAAGGATATGGATACTCGGAATGTTGAATACCCCAGGGGTAAGTCTACCAAGGACAGCGGAGGTCTCACTTCTATTATCCCAGTGGAGTCTCTACCACCTACCTTACTGAGATTTTTTGTGTTTTTGCCTTCCTCAATCGTTGTTTAAGTGGGTAATTCTGGCTCTATCCCTGACTTTTCTTCACTTCCTAATTGTTTCGAGGTCTGGGAAGAGGGAGATTCTTCTCTTTTATCTTCAGGCAATTGCGCTCCCTTTTCTTCTGGCAGTTCTGACTGTGAATTTTGGGACTCCCTTGTTCTCTGTCGATTGGGAATCTACTACCTTTCTATTTCTCCATCTCTCTCGTAGCTGGGAGAGGGGTATTTTATCCTCCTCCTCTCATTCACTTGATTCGCATTCTGATTCTTTTTCCTCTTCCAATTTCTCGCGGAGAGGGGTACTTCCTCCACCTCTTCCCACTCACTCTCAGAGTTATCATCTGAGTCTAATTCTTCTGGTTCCACGGGGGTTGCTTTCCTTGGTTTTCTCTTCTCAGCTTTTGGCTCACTCCTTTCCCAACTAGCAATCTCAGCTAACTTCAAATCATTGATATGGGCTCTCTTCGTTCGACCAGCCACCTGATCCCAAATCACATATGACACTGGACTAGTCTGCTCTTCTACTCTGTAGTATGGTTCCCATCTCCTGTCAAGCTTTATCTGCTGTCTGGTCCTTAGGGGTAAGGCTCTACCTACCTCTTCCTCTTTAATGGTTTTAGAGGCTTCGCTCACTAATAACATGGGCACTATTTCTGCCGCATTTACCACTGTACTACAATGGCCTTCATAGACAATTTTCTTTGATTCATTGAATGAAGAAAAAAAGAATTCTTTACAAGTTTATTAATAACAATATAATTGTATAGTACTAAATTTGCTGTTACATCATTGGGAAATAACAGAGAACCTCTATTAATTCCTTGAAAATAACTGTTCATATCAGGTAGCATATCATCTCTTCCTGATACTAAACTTTTACAACTATATTTCATTTTTTTAAAAACGGCATAACAGCAATAACCTGCTAAATATATTATAATACTAATAAGCAGGACTTCTTTGCACTGATGAACATCATTATCAGTTACATCTATGTTAAATTTATAAACATCGAAATTTTGTTTCTCTGTCATTTCATTCCAATTCACCCCTTGTAAATTCTTCAAATTAATACTTTAATTATTAAAAGGCAGGCTTAGGTATTTTCGTATTCAAATAATTGACGGAAAGAGATATTATATTGATCACCATTTTATGAAATAAAAAGATATTTTTACCTTTTAAAAAAGATACACTTAAAAATATCTAGGATATTTGGTGATTCAATTACATTTTTAAAATATTTTAATAGTAAAAAATGAAAAAAACCGGTTTGTCTAAACCCGGTTTTGCGTCCAAAATCCTAAACCGATTTTTGATCTTTGAAACGTATACACGCCGTCCTTTTTTGGACTCTTGCTTCAGTGCACCCAACTTGTTAATCGAATCCATGTCGGTCAAGTTCAGACATTTCAGACACTGCTCTTTTCGCGCGCTCATTTTCTTCTCAATTTTTCCTATATACGTGCTATGGATTCTAGGGTCACTCACATTCATTCACATTCACATCACACCTTTCTATTTCAGTCAAAGACTTTCTTCGTCTGTTCAAAGAAACTTTCAACGAACTATTCCTAGTTCCATTATTATCTTACAAACAACATTCATGAAACCTATATCTACATCTCTGTTGAAAAGTAATGTTCAGACCTTTTTCATACATATTTATTCTGTTTACATTCTGTGACACTAAAAATGAATACTGAATATTCTTATAATTTAGAAGATTAAGATATTTACTGTTTTATCACTAGTGACTGACAAAGTATGTTTATTTCAATTCGAATATTATTTGCATTCGAACTTTGTGCAAAGCCACGAACTTTCCTTGTGTGCACTTTGGTTGGCGCTTTATTGAATTTCGTATTTGAACTTTCTTCAAATATTAATTTTGTCAACGAACTTTATTCAATCTTGACTATTTCATAAAGAACTTCACTGAACATTTTTCATCTCACCAAACCTACACTGTTTGTATCATTGTGAACATTCATATCTTTATTGTTTGTCATTTATTAATATATAAATTTTTCTCTTGTTATTTGATATTCAACCTGTCGTCGTCTTGTTTTATAAACCGATTGTGTTGTGTTAATTTATTGTGATCAAATTAAAAATATTGTTGTGGAAGAATTTTGGAGCGAACACTAACCTCATCACCTTAAAACCTAAACCGACCCCATCACATCCACCACAAATCATTTTTTGCAAAACTTTTTTTTGGTTAATGTTTACTTACTAATTAATTTTTTAAGGATTAAAAAACCCTAAACCAACCATAAAAGAATTATTCTTAAGTTAAAATTCTAATTTTTTATTTCCAATTTTTTATTTCCATTTTTTTTCTATGGATTAATATCGATAATTAACTTTCAAATTATCAAAAATAGGAAAAAAAAATTTTGAAAATATTTTTTGAGGGTGTTCATTTTGTGCTAAATATTTTAAACATTAGGTTTTAAAATTCAAGTGTGGTGTGATTTAGGCCTTTATGTTTTAAATAAATTCAAAACTTATTAAGAAATAATAGGTTTAAACAAAGTTTAAATCATCATTTTCAAGTTTAAATTTTCGGTAATTGTGACTTGACTTCACTTTTGTAACAAATAATTTCACAGAGTTTTCAAATAAAAACCTTAAAAATAAAACAAACTCTTTTAAAATTGACTAAAAAATAAATTTTGTAGTTTTTGTTAATACAAGAAAAAGAATGAAAAAAAAATTAATTCAGGAATATTTTTCATGTTTAAAAATGATTAATAAAGTTGCAAGTATAGAAAAGTTAAGTAAGTTTTTACTTTCGTTTTTTAAGAATGTTTTTTGAACATTTCATTCATTTCATTGAAAAGAAAACATTATTTTCTTAAATAAAATATCAATAAAAATTAATTCAAATATTTTTAGAAAATATAATGTTTAACAACTTTTTTCGCCTTCAGTTTGAGTTTTAAAACATTTCGAAAAAAACTTACGAATAAATAGCCATAACTTTTATTTTTTTTTAATTCAGATATTTTTTTAAGATAATTTTTATTTCAATTTTATTCAAAACAATAAAAATAATATCTTATTTTATTGTATTAATTTTAAAGATATAAACAAAGTGCTTTCTTTCTTGTGCTACAGCAAAACTAATTTTTAACAAATTTTGATTTTAGCGCTTGTTGAAATAAATGGCGATTAAAATTTTAACTACTCACTTTGCTAAATGGACTTGGGGTAAAATTCTCCCTTTTAATAGCATATTTCCATTTATCAAATAAATGTTTATTTTTTGGAAACGAAAAACAATAAACTTTCGGTCCATTTTTATAATTCCCTTTGCAATTTGGTACCACACAAGGGGAAGGCATGTTTGGTTCTGAAAATAAGTCAACGCTAACGGACGCCGTGTAGTAAATAAGGCAGAACTAAGTGTGACGTCAGCAAGTCAACTTTAATCATAGAACAGGTCTTGGTAAAATAGCGGAGGTCGTGACCAGATTCGCAAACTTGATGCAGAAACTCCCATCCGGTATAATGAACGAAATTTCTGATTTCTTCTCTGATTGCGCGAACACGAACACGAACCGTACTATCACTTAAAGGAAGCGATTCTCAAGCGTACTGGGCATTCCGAAGAGGACATGATTCAAGAAATTTTACGAAACGTCACCAGAGGTGACAAGACGCCTACCCAAGTATATGAGGAACCAGCAGGGAAAGCACAATGTGACCGAGAAGGTTCTTTGTGCCTTATTGCTGGAGCGTTTGCCCAAATCAGTCACTCAGATAAGCGCCCCGATGACGAGAGCCACACCTCTGGATAATTTGGTAGAATCCGCCGACCTGGTTTTTGCAGTTCACTCCGCCGCTACAGCAAAGCGCGAACGCGACGAGCGGAGTGAGACAGAACGAGCGTTGGTCGACCTTCAAAGACAAATACGAGAGATCAAGATCTCCCTGTGACCACGGACAAGGAAACCGACCCCATCTCGACAACAACAGTGACAAACCTCTACCTGAGAACGGCAAAGTGACCAGGGCATTTGTTGGTTTCATCGCACATCTGGCGATGGAGCCAGGAACTGCAGACTTCCCTGTACACACATGTCGGTCCGGGGAAACGAGTAAACTGGAGAGTGGTGACGACTAACTCATCCGGTAGCAACACGCAATGTCGTCTATTCTACGTTTGGGATCGCCGGAACAAACTGAAATTCCTAGTAGACACATGTGCGGCCATCAGTATAGTACCCTATCAGAACGACCACACCGCTTTTCAAACTACGAGCTGCGTATTGTTCCGCGATACACACATGCGGATTGTCACCCTGAACATCGGCATGCAACGTGATTTCACTTGGGCATTCACCGTGGCCAACGTGAAGATACCCATTCTCGGCGTGGATTTCGTGGCACATTACGCACTAGCGCTCCATATGAACCCCAGAACCCTATCCGACACAACTACGAATCTCCGTGTCTTAGGTACGCTTACACGCCAAAGCTGCTACTCCAAGCCACTGCTTTAGGTGACCACCAAACTCGGCACCACATCAGGACGAGGTCCACCTGCACACTCCCACCCACGACGACTCACACCACACAAACTGGCCTATGCCAAGGAACAATTTGACAAAATGCTGAGCGACGGCATCATTCTTCTTTTCAATAGCCCTTACGTCTCGCCACTGTACTTAGTACCTAAACCTGTTGGCAAGGAATATCGGATATGCGTCGACTACAGAAAATTAAGTGCATCGACAATACCAAACCTGTACCCTGTCCATCATATCCATGGTTTTGCGTCCAGACTAGTGGGTGCTCGCATCCTTTCGAAAATCGACCTGGCAAAAGCATACCGTCAGATTCCCGTCGCTGTGGAAGACGTTCCTAAGACTGCAGACTCAACACCGTTTGGCCTATATGAGTTTCTGAAAATACCATTCGGTCAACGTAACGCTGCTCAGACATTCCAACGGCTCACAGATGAAGTCCTGTGTGAACTACCGCACGTGTACGCGTACATCGACGACATCTTGGTGGCCAGCAAAAACACCGGTTATCACGGGCAACGCCTGCGAGAAGTCTTCCAGGGACTTTCATACTACGTTTTGAAGTCGAACCTGGACAAGTGCGTTTTCAGGGTGCCCACTGTCGGCATAGCACCTCTGCCAGACAAATCAGCTCGATCCGAGATTTTCCTACACCGACGTCCATCAAACAATTGCGACGTTTCCTCGGTATGATCAACTTCTATCGTCGATTCATCCCGAGTTGTACTACTATTCTCCAGCCACTGACGAACCTGCTGCAGAGTAGGAATAAGACTATCACGTTGGAGGGAGATGCTCTGCACGCATTCCATACGGCGAAGGCCGCATTAGCAAATTTCACTAGACTTTCCCACATTAACGACGATCCGAAGACCTAACTGTTCCGCAGGAGTGGGCGCGGTGGTCGAGCAGGAATTCAATTCACAACGCGAACCCATCGCATTATTTTCGGTCAAGCTTTGCCAGCCCAGAGAAAATACAGCACCTTCTCTCGGGAACTGCTGGCCATTTACCTGGCCTCAGGCATTTTCGGCACTTACTGGAACCTCGAGATTTTACTATCTGTACCGATCATAAACCATTGACGACCGTAATGAGTAACAACTCTGACAAGTATACAACCCGAGATATCCGGTATCTTGACTACCTGTCACAGTTCTCAACCGACATTGGTCGCATAAAGGGGAAGAACAACGCAGTCGCGGACACGTTATCTAAATCTTTCAGACCGACATCTTGGGCCAGGATTCTATCGCCACCAAACATCTGATCCCACGCTGAAAGACGTGTTTTCAAAACCATCTTAAAGCTTCGAGAGTTTTCTGCATCTTTCAGCAACGGCACCCTGTACTGCGACACCAGCCTAGCCAGCCCTATACCGTACATCCCGCCTACACTTCGAAGACAGGTATTTCAAAATTTCCATTGGCTATCTCATCTGAGTAAGCGAGCTACAGTCAAACTCATTACCGACCGATTTGTTTGGCCGAAAATGAATGCGGCTGTACAAAAATGGGTTTCCACGTGCTTGGAGTGCCAGAAATGTAAGGTCCACCAACACAGTAAATCCCCCGTCAGCACCTTTAGCAATCCCGATGCACGGTTCTCACACATACATGTCGACTTAGTGAGACTGCTACCGATGCGTCGGAATGGTTTTCGCGTTGGCCGTCTGCCATACCTATAAAAGACACATCTCCAAGACCATTCTGAGACAGTGGATCGGAACTTTCATACGCCCCCAAGTTATCACGACCGACCGGGGGGCACAGTTCTAGTCGTCTCAAGCACATAAAACTACCGCTTATAATTCATCCGCAATTGATCGGACCAAGCCTGCCTTTCTGGAGAAGCGACAGTACGATGCAAACCTGGCTCCGCAGACTCCTGACGCCACTCCAGCGCTTCAGGCACACGCAGCACAGCAGACATCGGATGACACCACAGCGAGTTGCAGGAGGGTCACTTTCCCTAAAGACCTTCATAAATATATTTATTAATTGATATGATCAATTCTCTAGGGGAAGGGCCATGTCGTGGCCGCCATTAGCCGCTTCGTAGAAAAACAACCACTGATCTCGCAGTACAACAGCATGTGAGAAACTGGACGACTGACCCAATATGGTTGAGTCCAAAACCGTACCTCGTGAGCATCGGATTAGGCAGTGCTTCCCAAATATTGAACAACACGGGGAGTAATTTTATATCTACGGTTTTCTACTTCCTGTAACCAGGGAGTACTTGAACAAATTGCTCCACATAGTTAGCCTTTATTTTTCGTCCAAAACTGGGCTACTCGGCTCGTTGGCCAGGATGAAGCTATGAACAGCTAAGATTAGCCTTTGACCATCTTTGATAAGCAATGACTACCTTTGACAAGCATTGAGCAGTGAAGATCAGTTTTGGTATCCAGTTTCCGCGTAAGCGGGAGCTGGATAAATATTTGACCAGTTACCTGGGCGTACGCGCTCAGGGTCCCTACGTTAAAAACTGACCTTGTGTCACATCTCGTTCCAGTGGAGAGACGGGTAAATACTGTGGCTGTTCGACCCGGAACTGGATCGAAGTATTAGCTACTTGTTTATGAGTTTTTACTCGGCTGTTCTGAGATTTGTATTCGGTTACAACTCAATTTTTTTGTCTGGCCTCTAGTTGCACTTAATATTGTTTTCTTTTTTCTAGTAGTCCAGTTACCAACCAGCTGTACAAAGGAAAAAATATTAAGGATGGCGGAGACCTCGCAGAGGCGTGACTCACCAGTGCTATCCACGTCAGCATGAGGAGGGGCCAAACCCCTCAAGAAAAATGTGGCATACTTTGCCTCCATAAAGGAGAAATATCAGCAGTTCATCTCTGGTAACGAATTGCTGACAGTACCAGAGTCTCTACAGTCCATAAGGACTAAAATAATTTCCTTGCTAACCAAAGACCAGATAACGCAGAAATTTGAGGCCATAAAAAGCCTCAATATCCCGGCAAAGATGATGGCAAAGCGTAGCCGTGCAATGTAGGACATCCTGCTACCAACAGAAGAGGACGCGAAGCCACATTAACTACTAAAGCGCTTCGCCTCCAAACGGAGTACATGGGTACCCGCAAGACCCGAGTTACATTATATTGGGTGCCCATGGATATTACTGAGGACCACCTCGGAACATTTTTCTCCCAGTATAGGCAGGTAGCCGAGGTTGGTGGTCATTAAAATTAAGTCTGGCTTCCGTACGGGGGATGTCACATTGCAAGTGACATTAACTCGTAAGAAGTTCGGGGAAATACCGAACATTTTAACCTGCAGAGGCCCCTCCATCTATGTTGTTATGGAGGGCAAAAGGCCCTACTGTCTGTGGAGCGCTGGACCACTTGGCAAAAGCATACCCGACAAAAAACCCGGCACCAGCGACTCAAGAGTCCAAGACACAAGAAAGCAAAACTCAGGAGCCTAAAGAAGCAGCAAAAGAAGACAAGGCAGATGGAGAGTGGCAAGACGGAGGAGAAAGAACGCAAGAACTCCACCGCCAAAGCAGTAGTTCCCATAGGATAAAAAGGAAAAACGGTCACCAAAAACGAAAGAGCAACAACAACAGGAAAAGCAGCAGAAGGAAAAACAGAAGCCCCCTAAAGAAGAAAGCAGCTACAAAGGGGGAGAAAAAATGGTAGTGGAGGAAACGCCAGCGCCCCGGTCTTCCTGTTTTCAAAGAGGAAGGGAAGAATATAACGACAAAGAACATGGGAGAGGGAGAAAGTTTCTGGACGAAGTAGGGCGGAGTAAGCGGAGTTACCTTCAAGATCGGCTTCCGTCCCTACTTCACCAGAGAGGCCCCCCAAAGATTCCCACTGTCCTCCAGCCCTGCACTTGTCCCACTCACCCCAACTAAGTCACCAACCACGTCTCCTACCCTTCCCAAGAAAAAGAAGTCATTCTCCAAAGGAGAGGAGTCATGTCAAGTAAGCAGATGGACGATAGACAATGTATCCCATCAGCGGATTAGTCTGCTGATGCTCTTGCTAAAATTATTCTCTGTCCATGGGAAATCGACGGAGGATACATGGAACTTTCCGCATGCCTCCGGGGTAATTACACTTATCCGCAACACCGGGGGCAACCTTAAAGTTTGGGATCATTTGGCCGAGCTCAAAGAATTTTCCAAGGACTTTAAGATGGCCAAAAGTAGATCTAATGAACTTAGAGAAATGGCGCAACTTTGCGCAGGGAGGGTCCCTGTGTTGCTCCATCACTCACTATATAAGGTGCTAAAACTAAGGTACTCTACGGACATAGGCGGGGTTGTCCTGGACGGATGGATTACGTCCGATATAGGCATTTGAAATCTGCGACAAGCCGTCATGGTCCTATCAGCCTGAAATTTTCTACCAGTACGCGACTAAGTAAGTTTTGTTCTTCTCGTTTTAGACTTAACCAATGATAGCCAGCCTGAATGCGAGGGCATGAGTAAGGTTACCCGCCTGCTTCGTGACCTCCTGTCGCTCGGTGTGGATGTCGCCGTGATCCAAGAGACTCACTTTGTTTGCAACATGATGCTTGTGTGCTATTTAACGACTTTGTCGTCTATTCAGCATACGGGGGCGGACAGGCCAGAGGTGTGTCTTTGCTGGTCACGCATATCCTGGACGCGAGTATGGGCCTTGTTCATGTCGGTGCCGAAGGCCGGTTGATATTGTGGTGAAAAGCAGTTCATTTCGTCTGGTTGCAGTTTATGCGCCCATTGACCGGGAAAAGCGTGTCTCGTTTTTTCGGCGGTTTGCACTCTTTCTGGTGGATTTGACGCGCCTAATCTTAGTGGAGGACTGGAATGCCATCCTGGACTGCAAGCTAGACAGGGGGCGGGGAGCTAGCGGGAGTTTGCGTGATAGTAGCTGGGTCGATCTGATCGATTTCGGTCTCGTAGATAGATATCGAGTCGATCACCCGGGTGGGAAGATGTGGTCGTGGACTCATAGTTGGCCTTTTACGTAGGTAGTTAGCTACCTGGATAGAATGTTTGTCAGAGAAGCCAACGTAGATCTTTTAGATAGTCGCACATTCCATTTGTTAGGCTACACGGACCACAAACTTGTTTGTGCCCAGGTGACGTTAGAAACTAGGCGTAGAATGGCTGGCAATTGGAAGTTCAATCTATCCTTACTGGACAGGCGGGACTTTCGGCAGCAGCTAACTAATGTAGTGCAGCAGGAACTAGTAGGGACTCGCTTTAACCAAGCCAACGATTCTTCTTGCGTCATCAATCAACCAGCTACTGCCTCCGACAATTCTCCAATTCAGCAGACGATCAACTACCGCCACCGATCAACTCAACATTCGTTTTTCCGATACAACCGAAACAACTTCCCTTGAATAAAACCAGTCATATCGGACCTGGTACCGATACAAACGTATTTCCCCAGGCAATACACTCTTGTACATTTTGGATAAATAAAAATCGACGTTTATTATCTTTTAAACATCTGCCTTTGTCACCTCATTGCTTTGGCTGTTCACACCTTTCTCCAAAAAGCTTGTGGGGTTGACATCCTTATTGGCCCCGCAGCAACCTCTGTTCAGCCATTGTCATGACTCCAGATTTGGAAGGGCCGAATTCATCTGTGTCCCAAAGTAATATGGCAAGCTTCATCCATGTCTCCACGGAACGCCAGGAGATTTATGTTTCAGCAGAACGTGGCAGTATGCAGATTCTCTTTCTAGGCCCAAATGACACGGGCAGAAGGGAAACAACCTTCTTTCTCGGTTGCTGTACAAGCGCTTGGGTCATTATTAGGAGTGTAGTGGACGAAGCGTCCTCTTACTAATTTAGATTTACGTGTCGACTCGGCGCAACCTTAGTCATGAAATAGAACAGGTTTTATGAAAGAACAAAAACGCGAAAGTAACCGGAAAAGCAATGTATTGAAAAGGGTTACATAGGGTTGAGAGAGCATGCATAAGAAAGTGGAAAGAAAGAGTCATTCCCCTTCCTCTGTTCGTAGAAAGTCAGACAGAAGACAAAGTTCTGTGTCTGTGTGTGCGTTGAGTAGAGAGAGAGACTTACATGCGTGTGTAGCAGTCGGTGGATTTCTACTGACGAAGGTTGGAGAAATTGTGATTCTTTTGTGTAGAAAGTTATAAAGTCCTGTTTGAATGAAAGTTAATGTCAGAGAAGAAAATTAAGAGAATAAAAAATATTTGCGCCACTAATTGCTACCCGCAATTAGTGCGCGTGTGTTTGTATGAGTTAGGGAGGCATGTCTGTCTTGTCCCGGGACGAAATCCTAACTGCTCTCCCCACGTGATGTTTCCGTTTATATCTACTTCGTTTTTGGCGGGAACTACGGCTGTCACGTAGACGCCGCGTGACCATGCGTGTGTGTGTGGGTGTCAATGTATGAGACCCCACAGGAGTAACGTCACGAGCGGTTGACATGAGGCCATGTGACTTTATCTCAACCAAAAGGAGATAAGTACCTCTTGTTTCGTTACACTAAATTTTTTTGTTGATACACGCATCGAAAACATGGACTTACCTTTTTCAGTACAAATCAAATTTCGCTAAACTGAACGAGATCTTAATTTTTTAAACTCCTTACTACACTTCCTGTTAGAACATTTTCACAGTTAAAAATTTCATTTCTTACAAATTGGGTGCTGTTCTGCTCTATAAATAAATTTTCATTTACTTATACATACGAAACAGTTTTATTATTTCCAGCCTTCTGATAATTCGGTTATTTTTGGAACGAAACCAATTTAAACATGATCGAACAAACTCCCTTACTTTAAGTGCAATACATAAAATCAGTTACAAAGATTAAAGCATCTATCATCTGATTGATTATATCTCTTCTGCTACTGCTTGGTGTGGCTATTTAGTGTTGCACGTGGCCAGTCTTGTTTGTCTTCACAGTATGGCCCTTAGGCGCCTAAAATTGGGTTGGATATCCATTAATGCTAGTGAAAGAAACTAGTCTTATCAACCAAGGGGAGATAACCAAGGCTTTTAAATTCTCCCAACACACAGAAAAATATGCAATGCTGATATCTATTGCATGTTGTCCGTTCATAACATAAATACAATATTTGGTACATAACCATGAAATCACTTTTTTTAATATATTAAGCATTTCCACAAATTCAACTGATCAATAACAAAAAAGAAATAATACAAAAAGTATTCGTTTCCCACAATATAGTGTAACCAGGATAGTTAACTTTAGAATTATTTGTTAAGAATAACTTCTTTGGTTGTGAAATTTTAATAACCGGACTATAATATACACTGGTATTATCATGGATGATTACAAAAGTGAATGCATTTAAGTGTCCTTCATTGTTATTTTAGGTCACTTGTAAATTTATTAAATCAATTTGAATTATGCCCCTTTTAGTGGCTAGGTTTCAATTTTTTGCTTTTGTGTTATTTGTGCTCAATAAAATGTATTAAACATTAAATGGAATACTGTTAAGAAATTTCAAGTCTTAGATATATCAGTTAAAATGACATTAAACATTCTTTTGTCATTTACATTTATTTTCATGACAATATTTTATTATCTATTTATTGTACAGTTTGAGTATATGGGACACCATTTATGTCTTTATGAGTGTGTGTACGATTAAAACAGAAACAAGACAGAATAATCAAACATGGGTAATCTGAAGAGTACTTGGGTGAGTTGCTTTTTTTTTAGAAGTGTTCTTCAGCCGGAATTATTTGAGGTTACAGTTGTGGTTTTTATTTGGGTCATGCCCTGTTGATGTTTTGGTACTACATTCTATTAGGCCATTCAGTCAAGTTTAATTATGATGATAAATACAGCTCTGTAAAAATTCCAATGTGAATCAAATTTTCCAATGGATTGCACGTAAACAGCATAATGTCCTAACATGTACTACCACTCATGGTCAGAATGGATCTTGGAGTAATGACAACCAAGGAATTACTCATCACTCCCTAAGTTCACAAGTGGAACCTTCTTATTGGATTTAGTTTCAAGTCTTAACCAGGACTTTGTGGATGAATTCCAAATAGAATGCTTAACTTGAAAGTATTAATGAACAGAAAAAATTGTCTGTTGCTGACAATACCAGTTCAGATTTTCCAATATGAACAATAAATCTTTGTATTATTTCAAGTGATTCTTTGCATTTTGTGACAATGTATTTTAAACTTAACACTTTTGTGTGCTGAAGTTTTTTTTTTAATCATATCACCCCGAGCAAGGTGGTAATGCCACGGATGTGCAGGGGGCTATGTAGGAGTGAAAATATTTGGAAAAGAGAAAACCGGAAACCACATCCTAAACAGGGAACAAGGGATGAGCCTCTACACCTGTACAATAGACATGGGTGGAGTGTGAACCGGGCGATAGTTAGTTTAGTCTATCTACTCCAATTGAAAAAATAAAATAATAAAAAATAAAAGTGAATTGTTTTCATACATTCATATCAGTACTTGTTTTAAATCTTGTACCCATTCTTAAATATTTCTTAATTGAAGATTTTGAATTCTTTATTCACTAGTAATTATTATTTTCACTATCATAGATACAGCTTAATGTCTTGGTCAAGGACAAGTTTGGCTAAGTAAAATTAGCCAGAATAAGGTTTCAGTTTAATCATATTTAGGGCTAATTTGGCAAGAATTGCAATAATCAGTAAGTAAATGCAGTTCAAAGCCATACCCAGGATTAGAATGACCAATAAATAGATGCATTTTAATGTCTTATCTAGGACTAAGAATGGCCAATATCACCAATAAATGGATGCAGTTTAAAGTCTTAACCAGGACCAAAGTAGTCAAAAAGTGGATGCAGTTTAAAGTCATTCCCAGAACTAAAATGGCCAGTATCATGTTTGCTTATAAGTAGATGGAGTTTAAAGTCATACCCAGAACTATAATGATTAAAGTTATCAGTAAATGAATGCATTTTAAAGTCTTAACCAGGACTAAAATGGTCTGTTTTTTTCTTTTTAATATAGAAATTCCTGACTGAACTTCTTGGTTTTTCACTTAGTTCTTTAGGTATTTTGAGAGCCAGAGTTTTGTGACTCTTTAAAACTTTACAGCATAGGACTCTTTTTAACATTATGTGTCAAAGAGAAAGTTTCATTGGAAACAGATGTATTTTATGAATCTCATAAGATGCATCTCCTCCTGGTATGCTTACAGAACATACATTTCCAAAGAAAAGTTCAGTCACACTGCCAAGTTTCCAGAATTGTCTAGCTTTTGCAGGACTTTTAATTAATACTATATCATGAACTTGTATTTTATTACTAAAATCCATATTATGTAGATCCTTGCAACTTTCTCTTGGACTCAAGAGTTATTCCCCATTCTATAAATCTTTGAAGTTAGTTAATAATTTCTCTCTTTTAGCAAGAACATCTAATATCTTAAATATCAACGTAGGTTCAATTTCATAAAATCCACCACAGTCAATTTTCACAGAAATTTCTTCTTTAACATTAGAATTTAAAAAAGATATTGGATGTTAATATTAATAATTCAGTATATATACTCTGATATGTTTGAGGTTTGGAGTTTATAGACCTGAAAATCAATTATAGTCTGAAATCAAAATAAGAAGTTGAAAATAATCAGACTTAGCTTTGCCCAGAGTTTTAAAGAGACAAGTCTTTGTGCTTTTTATTATTATTTCCCACATGCTTCCCATCCATAGGGAGTACAAGTGTATTTTTATGCGAATAAAAGTGTGATTCATAAAAATATTTTGAAATCATTGCTATTTAAACGATGTTCTGTTGTCTTTATTCAGAGCGCTGTTGAGAGACTTTGCATTATTGCTGTAGATTTTTTTAATCATTTCACCCCAAGCAAGGCATTCCACTGCCACTGTTGCGCATGGGGCTACATAGGGGAAGGTAAAGAGAAGGAGTGGTTAGATATAGGGAATGTCAGGAGGAAGGTGACAGATGAGTAAGGATACCGAGGATGAGGGTTGGGCAGATGGGAAGAGTGTTTGATAGAATGGGAGCAGGTTAGTGTGTTAAGAGGTGTCTATTGACCTTACATTTAAACTCCTGGAGATTGTAGCCGTCGGAGAAGCAATCGTGTGGAAAGGAATTCCACAGTCGGGAAGTGCGAGGAAAGAAACTGTTGGAGTAGAAGTTACGGCTGCATTTTATCGGTTTCACTGTAAAAGGGTGGGATCTAGTTGCTAATCTAGTATCTCGTGCAAATACGTATTTAGGGGGCACCAGTGATCTAGGTTAATCGGAGCAGAAGCCGTGAAAGTACTTATAGAAGAGACACAGGGAAGCCACGTCGCGCCGGTGGGAGAGAGACTGCAAGTGGTCTGCCAAGTCAGTATCTATCACATTACAGACCCTCCTCTGAACCTTATCGAGAAGCCCGAGGAGAACAGCAGGGGCACCCGACCAGATATGGCAGCAGTATTCAATGCACGGACGGATGGTAGATTTATAAATGTGCAGGATAGATTCAGACGGAAAAAACTTCCAGGCCCTACACAGAGAACCGACTTTCATAGCAGCGGATTTAGCAATGGATTCGATATAGTCATTCCATTTGAGGTCCGCTGAAAGTGTGAGACCAAGGAGGCGTAGTGTTTTACTCTCTGGGAGGCAAGCCTGGTCCATGCTAATGGCAGGTAGGTGAGATTGTCGATGATGGTTAATTGAGAGTAGCTTCGTTTTAGAAGCATTAAAATTTACTAACCATTTCTTACCCCAGTCCAATATGGATTGGAGGTCTTTTTCAATCTCGGCTGCGAGGTTAGCTTTGATGCCTACACCAGATTTTTGTAGGAGGCGAGAATAAACTGTGGTGTCATCGGCGTACAAACCTATTTGGGCTCTTATGGAATCAGGGAGATCATTAATGTATATCAGGAAGAGTGTAGGACCTAAGATGGAGCCTTGGGGGACACCTGCGTTTGTATGGTAGTTCTGAGAGGCATGTCCGTTTAATACCACCTTCATTGTGCGGTTATAGAGGAATGACTGGATTAGTTCAAACAAATGTCCAGTTATACCATAGCTCCGCAGTTTACATAGAAGGCCAGCATGCCAAACTCTGTCGAACGCCTTAGATATATCCAATGCAACGGTTCGGGCTTCGCCATTCCTGTCGAGTGCCTGGTATATGTACTCGGTGATGGTCGTTAGCATATCAGCAGTAGACCTGGTGAAGCGGAAACCATATTGCTTGTCCGAGAGGAGCCTGTGTGCTGTGAGATGCTGAACCACCTCGGCGTTAATAATGGCTTCGAACACTTTGCCAAAGATCGGAAGAAGGCTGATAGGGCGGTAATTTGCAGGGTCAGAGGGTTCTCCAGTGTTTTTAAATATAGGAACTACAGAGGAAGATTTCCAACAGGCAGGATAGCAGGAAGAAGATAGGCAGAGGTTGTAGAGCTTAGAAAGGACAGAGGAGAGTTCAGGGGCACATTTCTTTAAGACTATGGTTGGGATTCCGTCACCACCGTTCGCTTTGTGAGGGTCAAGTTTTAAGATTATCTTAGAGACAAGCGAAGGTGTAATGTGGGCATAATTCAGTTGTGCCTCGGTTCTAGGTGAGAAGTCGGGTGTCAAAACTCCAGACGAGTCCAGACTCGAATTGTTCGAGAATCTGCGGGCAAAGCATTCAGCCTTATCTGCTGGGGAGGTGAGGACCTCAAATTTGTTGATTAGCGGGGGTATTGTGGACTTGCTCTTGTTAAGTACTCTTTTACAGAGTCGCCAGTAGTCTTTAAAGCCGAATTTAGAGCATGCTATGCGTTGCTTCATTCTGGCAGCAAAACAACATCTTAGCTTCGTTAAGTATCCTTTTACACTTATTACGAGCTGAAGTGAAAAGGCGCCTGTTTTGGTCCGACGCATAGTTACGATAGAGTCGGAAGAAATGATTCCGGTGAGCAATGGCAGCCGAGCAAGCGGGTGAGAACCATGGAGACGAATGAGATTTAAGTTGGAATTTCCTAGCAGGGATGAAGGCATCGATGTCAGCCTTAACCCAGGAGGAGACCTCGGATGCACATTCTTCAATGGGAAGACTAAAAACGTTGTTCCAAGGGATGTCACAGAGGAAGTCTCGGAACGAATCCCAGTCTGCTCTTTGATAGCAGTAGGATATTCTACTTGTCTGGGTTTCATGGGTTGGACGGAAGTGGAGTGAAATATTGACGGACACTACAGTGTGGTCAGAGTTTCCGAGTGGGTAGAGTTGTCTGGTAGTGCAAGATTCTGGGATGGAAGTGGTCTAGAAGTGAGTCCCTTCCGTTAGGGTTGTCGGAGAAACGCGTGGGGAAGTCCACTACTTGCGTAAGGGATTGGGTGATTGAAAAGTTCATGGTAATAGCGTTCTCCAGCCACTTAGTGTGGTGGGCGTTAAAGTCACCAAACACGAATACATGGGCAGAGGGATGGGAAGAAATGGCTTTGTCGATATTGTCAGAAATGATGTCAAGTAACGAACAGTCAGGGGAGGAAGGAGAGCGGTAGAGAAAGAAGAGATAGCTAATCGAGCTGAGAAGTGAGAGGCGGAAGCATGAAAGAATGATCTGGGGATTCAAAAGATGACACCCTAGCTAAGGGAAGGTGTTCGCTGACATAGACACCAAGCCCATGCATATGAACATTGGAGTCCTTCCTGAAGAGGAGAAGGTAGCCAGGAATGTAGAACTCAGATGAGGGGATAGAAGGGTTAAGATTAGTTTCACATAGAGCTAATATATCAGGTGAGTTATTATGGAGGAATGAATCTACGCTGAGGAAGTTGGTGCGGATGTCACGTATGTTAGTGAAAGAGATGCAGACAGGTTTGGGCGTTTTCAAATGAGCTGGTTTAGTTTTGCTATTATGTTTGCTTTTTTCCATAGTTATTAAGGAGAGGTCTTAGAATAGAATCAGTCGGTCAATCGTTTGCAACTTGTGAAGGATGGAGACTGGCTTGGCCTACAACATAATGTGGCCTCGGGGTTGCCCACCGAACGTTCATGCAGGGACGCCCGTCCATGCGCGATATGGCGCTACAAGAACCTCGGTATTATTCAACTGTTGATCAGAGCAGCTTCTCAAGACGCTACGCAAGAGTTGGGGCTCCTAACTACTAGTCGGAAGCAGCAACCAGGAAACTGCCAACCCGGTACCCTCAGAATGTAAAGACGTTGCCACCATACTCCGTAACTGCAAAGAGCTTCCAGCTGAACTAACACTAAGACAGGAGAAAGGGGATGAACCGGGAACCCCTTCCTAAATAAGAAACAAGGCGATCACCTCTAAACTCATTCAAAAGAAGTGGGTGGAGTGTGAGACCGGGCGATAATAGGAACTATCTACTCCAATTAAAAAAAGAAAGACAAAAAAGTGACTGAAGTTTTAACTTAGTTAAGTAAAAAATAACCTTGAATTGCAAAATAATTTACACAAACTAATGGACTGAACCCCGGTTGACTTACCACAAGCAGCTAACATTGAAAAGTTGATTTAATTAAATTTCTGAAGACAAAAATAGAAAGTAAACCATTTTTTTACAGAATATAGTCGAGTTAAGCAGCATGCGTTCACTGGCCAGCCGTTACGAATTCAATGTCTCGAAGACAGAAATTTAACTCTTCTACAAGACAAAACTAATGGAAATAATTGAACCGTGATACTATTTATCTTAAGTCAAAAATAACCTTGAATTGCAAAATAATTTACACAAACTAAGTGAAAAAAAAAAAAATCAAAGACGAACAAAAAACGAAAAAAAAATTTTTCCAAAAATTACAGAAAAACAGACTGAAAAATGGACTGAATCCCGGTTGACTTACCACAAGCAGCTAATACTGAAAAGTTGATTTAATTAAATTTCTGAAGACAAAAATAGAAATTAAACCATTTTTTACAGAATATAGTCGAGTTAAGATGTGAGCAGGCACTTCATATGAGTTACAGAATCTGATCAATGCTTGTATAAATGCTTTGGTTTTCATGTCTTGCACAATCTCTATATGTATACTTCTTATAGGAAGACAAGTGAATATTATTAATTTCATTTTCTCAGTTTTAACATTTATGTATAACCACAGGTGACCTGTATAATAAATTCCTCTGCTTTCATAGGGGTTGATCAGGTTCACATGGTGTCTAAGCAGATTAGTCAACCTTGTAAATTTAAAAACTTAAGTATTGTTATTTATTTATTTACTTATTTTGTTTTTGTTTGCAAATGGTGCATTTGCTCAACACAGTTTTTCTTCCTGTCCAGAAACCAGCTGTTCTGATTTGCGTTATGGTGGTACTTATTCTTAAATGTTTGGATTTCTGGTAGTATTCATTAATTAGTAGTTCTGTATAAAGATAGTGTTTTACTAGTACAATAGGGTATGAAACTGTTGGAATTAGCAATTCTTCTGATCACTCTTAATATATGATCTTGATCTATAAAAACATTGAGGTTTTTCACCAGTGGAGGAGTTTTGCACTTAGTTGGGTCTCTCAAAAACATATTTCATCAAAGACATTTTCTTTCTGCCTGACCTTTATTAAATATCATTTTGCTTGTAGCAAGTGATCAATTTGGCCCCTATTTTTGCATTTGTAAATTAACTTTAATACCAATGATATGACTTTTATTAATTTTTCCAACTGGAGAATTTAGAAAATAAAAACCAGAAGCTTCTAAATTATTGTAATAAACTTTTGAAGAAACAATGTTTTTAGATTCAGTATCTGAACAATATAAGGTATGCTGAAGATACAGTGCTGATAGCAGATACAGAAAAGAAACTATGAGACCACCTACATGAAGTCGTTAAAGAAAGCGGAAAGAAAGGTTACAATACTACAGTACAATAAAATACAAATTACAAGAAAACTGAATGCATGGTAATCAGTAAAAAGAGGATCCCAAAATGCCAATTACAAGTTGGGGATACTAAAATCAAACAGTTTCAGAAATTGAAATACCTGGGAAGTATTTCAATTTTTCAAAACATAAAAGGGAAAGTGCAATACAGAGATTCAAAGGCATATTGGTATGGCCAAATATGCATTCCAGAAGCTGAGTAGAGTATTAAGAGACAGGAAAATTTTGCTGGAACAAAGAAGAGAGTACTGGATTGTTATACCAGTGAATGCTAGACAATCTCATCAAAGATGAAGGAAAGACTTGAAGCAACCAAAAAGTGTGATTATACAGAAGGTTGATGAAGATATGGAAGCCAGAACACTTGAGCAGTGAAGTGGTTTTAGAGAGGATGGCCATGAGAAAGAAACTGATGCTTAAACATCAAGAAAAGACAGCTGAAGCTTTTGGGGCATATAATGAGGAAGGAGGATTTGGAAAACCTGATGCTCACGAGACTGAGAGAGGGGAAGAGAGACAAGGGGAGGTAATGCGTGACATACATGATAGACTTTGGGTAGATGGATTGAGCAGGGATTGAGTGGAATAACAGGAGAAGAGATATTAAAAGCGACAAGGGATAGGGTGATAGTCCCGAAGGGACACGGTACATAGAAAAAGAAGATAGACATTCAAGTTTGTTCAGAGGTCAATCATTTTCATGATTAGTCATCTAATGCGGTCCATGGAACCAAAATACGCACAATTTTTTAAATTTTGTAAGAGTGATTCCCCTTGAAAGTAAATTACTGACTTTTTTTATTGTGTTCACTATATTTGTATTTAATTTTAAAACCCAATTTTAATTTTATAGGTAATGTAAACTGCCAATAGTTCTAAGGGAGGCATCGATTTGGATTTTATGATTGCCATATTTCTTTTTGCAAAGATAATCTAGGAAAGGCTATCTTGTATTTCATAAGTCACAAAATCATATGTCCGAGGAAGGCAGAGTTAAAATGATAAGATATGCTATACATTTTACAAATAAGGTTAATTTTATTTAATCTGGAAAATTCTTCGGCTATAGAACCCATTGAAATTGCATTTCTTGAGGAATCTTAGTAGCCCAATCCAATATGAGTCTCCACAAAGGCCTCAAAATTAATTTCGATTTGACTGTGATGTGGGCATAAAATGATACTGGATCAAAACCATGGTATTCTGAGCCAGGATACTTCTTTTGGTATTAGTTCCCTTATCAATAAAGCATCCTGCAATATTTAACTGATCCTTACTAGGATCATATATCCAAAAGCTCTTTCAATCTCAGAGTCATGTTGGATTAAGGAATTATCTTTGTTGAAGATAGTTACACGTTCTTATCAAGCAACAATTTGAAAACAAAGACAAAAATACGGCTTAACAAATGCAAAATACATTTATTGATACGCGAGCCTTGACGTACTCGCCTCGGATTGAGATGTGTGCGTTAGCATTGATAAGCGTTAGTGTGATGGCTGTGTCTGCGTATAAGGAAGAATTTGTACTTGTAGTGAGCCGAAGGACCTGGTGTTGCTGAGTGGCTTAATCTCAGTTTTTGACCAGTATTGCATTCCGTCGTCTCGGGCCGTACGTTCCCTTCGGCTGGTAAGATAAAATCTGCTGGCTTGGTAATTTTTGATAGACTATTTATGACATAGCGTGCGGACGTAGTTGAGAGCAAAACTTCACACCTACTTGGCGATATGAGTTAAATGTTTACGCCAAGGAAAATGTGTAGTGGTTTAAAGAGAAAGAAAAATGTATAGTGGTTTAACGAGAAAGAGAAATGTATTTTTCATCCAATCGTTGTTTTAGGTCAGCTACCAATAGTTCCTCCATCAGATTGCGAAAAACTTTTGCAGTATGTTCTAGCAGCATATTTATAATTTGAAATTGTGTAGAAATGTTACTTTTTGACCAGATTGTGTTAGCATTTTGGGTGTGAATACTTTCGGTGGAGCGCGAATCAATGTTGTGTGTCTGTTGGCTTGGGTGTGATTTTTCCATTACAGTTGGTTTAAGTCTGTCTATAGAAACAGTGTCATTTTAGCTATTTTTTAATATTGCGAAAATTTTTATGTCCTTTTGATTACTAATAACGTAGGTATAAAGGCTTTTTTATTGTATCATCGTAAACAAACACGTATTCGCTATCAAAAGTGTTTGGGGTATGGAGACGTGTCTCGATGTTGGCCGCGTGGGAGTAAACTGTGTATTATAGGTACCCACACTCATAACTAACTTTTAAGTTGAATTTTTAAAAATAAAAAAAAGTTTTCTTGAAACTTTTATTTTTGTTTTAATTGAAAGCTAAATGATTAAATTTACTATTTCCAGTAAGCCAAATACTCTGGTGTATTTCAAACAAAAATTATATTGATTAGAATCACAAATTTTGAGATTTAAAAATTTTTCAGTTAAAATTTTTCGGCCATTTTTGAGCGATCGACATATTTGTTAACAAAAGTGAACTCTCAGTTTTAAAAATATTGCAAAAATGAAATGTATATCTGTGACACTTTATTTTTAAAAAAAATGGTAAACGTAATGTTAAATTAATCGGATTTACACAAGTAATACTTATTCGTAGCATGAAATTGAGACTAAATCTATTCCTTAATCACAGAATGTTGATCTTTCTGACCTTTTCTGTATGATTTGACATTTGACGACCCTCAGATGCGAGATAAGCTAAGTGTCTGTGGTGATTACAAGTGACATAATTGTTCAAATCTTTTTTCCTGTAAGGGGTAGAAACCGTGAAACATATGACCTTTTAATGTACACACAGCAATTACCATGCAAAAAACAAAGCTAAGATGTTGTTTGCTGCCAGAATGAAGCAACGCATAGCATGCTCTAAATTCGGCTCTAAAGACTACTGGCGACTCTGTAAAAGAGTACTTAACAAGAGCAAGTCCACAATACCCCCGCTAATCAACAAATTTGAGGTCCTCACCTCCCCAGCAGATAAGGCTGAATGCTTTGCCCGCAGATTCTCGAACAATTCGAGTCTGGACTCGTCTGGAGTTTTGACACCCGACTTCTCACCTAGAACCGAGGCACAACTGAATTATGCCCACATTACACCTTCGCTTGTCTCTAAGATAATCTTAAAACTTGACCCTCACAAAGCGAACGGTGGTGACGAAATCCCAACCATAGTCTTAAAGAAATGTGCCCCTGAACTCTCCTCTGTCCTTTCTAAGCTCTACAACCTCTGCCTATCTTCTTCCTGCTATCCTGCCTGTTGGAAATCTTCCTCTGTAGTTCCTATATTTAAAAACACTGGAGAACCCTCTGACCCTGCAAATTACCGCCCTATCAGCCTTCTTCCGATCTTTGGCAAAGTGTTCGAAGCCATTATTAACGCCGAGGTGGTTCAGCATCTCACAGCACACAGGCTCCTCTCGGACAAGCAATATGGTTTCCGCTTCACCAGGTCTACTGCTGATATGCTAACGACCATCACCGAGTACATATACCAGGCACTCGACAGGAATGGCGAAGCCCGAACCGTTGCATTGGATATATCTAAGGCGTTCGACAGAGTTTGGCATGCTGGCCTTCTATGTAAACTGCGGAGCTATGGTATAACTGGACATTTGTTTGAACTAATCCAGTCATTCCTCTATAACCGCACAATGAAGGTGGTATTAAACGGACATGCCTCTCAGAACTACCATACAAACGCAGGTGTCCCCCAAGGCTCCATCTTAGGTCCTACACTCTTCCTGATATACATTAATGATCTCCCTGATTCCATAAGAGCCCAAATAGGTTTGTACGCCGATGACACCACAGTTTATTCTCGCCTCCTACAAAAATCTGGTGTAGGCATCAAAGCTAACCTCGCAGCCGAGATTGAAAAAGACCTCCAATCCATATTGGACTGGGGTAAGAAATGGTTAGTAAATTTTAATGCTTCTAAAACGAAGCTACTCTCAATTAACCATCATCGACAATCTCACCTACCTGCCATTAGCATGGACCAGGCTTGCCTCCCAGAGAGTAAAACACTACGCCTCCTTGGTCTCACACTTTCAGCGGACCTCAAATGGAATGACTATATCGAATCCATTGCTAAATCCGCTGCTATGAAAGTCGGTTCTCTGTGTAGGGCCTGGAAGTTTTTTCCGTCTGAATCTATCCTGCACATTTATAAATCTACCATCCGTCCGTGCATTGAATACTGCTGCCATATCTGGTCGGGTGCCCCTGCTGTTCTCCTCGGGCTTCTCGATAAGGTTCAGAGGAGGGTCTGTAATGTGATAGATACTGACTTGGCAGACCACTTGCAGTCTCTCTCCCACCGGCGCGACGTGGCTTCCCTGTGTCTCTTCTATAAGTACTTTCACGGCTTCTGCTCCGATTAACCTAGATCACTGGTGCCCCCTAAATACGTATTTGCACGAGATACTAGATTAGCAACTAGATCCCACCCTTTTACAGTGAAACCGATAAAATGCAGCCGTAACTTCTACTCCAACAGTTTCTTTCCTCGCACTTCCCGACTGTGGAATTCCTTTCCAAACGATTGCTTCCCCGACGGCTACAATCTCCAGGAGTTTAAATGTAAGGTCAATAGACACCTCTTAACACACTAACCTGCTCCCATTCTATCAAACACTCTTCCCATCTGCCCAACCCTCATCCTCGGTATCCTTACTCATCTGTCACCTTCCTCCTGACATTCCCTATGTCTAACCACTCCTTCTCTTTACCTTCCCCTATGTAGCCCCATGCGCAATAGTGGCAGTGGAATGCTTGGGTTGGGGTGAGATGAGTAACCCCCCCCAACCCCCCAACCCCCCCCCCAAAAAAAACAAAAAACAAAAACAAAAACAAACTTCAAATACACACAACAAACAATTTATTTGAAAATATGATGTTTTTCAATATTCTATTAGTAAATATAGTTTTCACTTAATAACCTAACGTCTTTGAAATATTTTTGAAACTTTAAAAATTATTATAATTAAAAAACTGAGAACAATTCTTTTAAAATTTCATTTATAATCGGAAAAATGTTTTCTTCGGACCATAATATCCTTGATTTATATAATTTACTAAAGCAATTAAAAGCTTATCTAATTAAATAATGCTATAGTTTACTGCATTTTTTATTTTACGATTGAGAGCAGATTTTCAGAAAAAGGGCTAAATGGTTGAAAAAAAAAAAAGATGATTTACATTCCCCAATTAGTTATTCTTTTAAAACTAATTTTGCTTACAACATTTAATTTCTGGAAATTTCATGAATTTACGTGAAGTGGGGTAACAGATGTAAATACTATTTTCCCCGGGATTTTTTAAAATAATAATTTAAAAAATAACAGTAAAAGCTATTTCAATTTATACTTGCTGAAATTAATATTCGTTTATTTCCACCGTTCTCCGATGACCCAAACATTACGGCATATCTTATGCTAGATTCATATTTCACCATTAGGAAACAAACACATCTCGATATTTAATCTCCATCAAAATCCTCCTTATCGACATAAATATAACAGCCTAAACTTCTGTTTAGATCAAATTTCACTACCGGTAAACAACCACGTTGGCCTACTCCAATGTTCAACTCAATCTCAATTTTCGGCCAAAAGAAAAATAACTTATATCTATCACGTTTTTCTGAAAGCCGGATATCTGTTTATAAAGAATTTTTAATAAAAAATTAAAAAGAAAGATTACGAATAACGTTTCGGCTTTCTTCAGGTGTCAGGAATTTTGAACCTTTTAAACGTGTGTACGTGTATGACTCTCTCTTTGTCACACATTGTGCACTTGTTTAATTTTTAGATTTCAAAAAATATTTTAGTACATTTCGATTAGAGACAGAGCAACTGCGTTTGTTTTCCATTTAGAACCAATAAAAAGGTTTTTCTTTAAATTCACTTCTCTGAATTTGGAGCCTGCTTATAAACAATAAAATAGGTAACTCCACTCATTTTCGATACCGAAATTTAAATTGAATTAAAAACATGTTCTTGAAGCTTTAGTTTTTGCTTAATTGAAAGTTAAGTAATTAAATTTACTATTTCTACTAAGCAAATATTCTGGTGTATTTCAAATACAAATTATATTGATTGAAATCTAAAATATTTCAATTTTTAAAAAATATCTTTAATTTTTCGGCCATTTTTGAGCGATCGATACAACTGTAAACAAAATTAATTCTCAGTTTTAAAAATTTTGTAAAATTAAAATATACGTCTGTGGAAAATTATCAAATTTAAAGTTAAATTAATGTGATTTGAAATAAATATTACTTGTTTATGGCATGAAATTTAGAGTAGTAGTATTTCTTAATTCCGGCGGTTTGACCTTTCAAATAGTCGATGGCAGTCCTGTCATCAATCGTTTACACATATGGTAAAATATATTGTTGACCAGAATTGACATAAATTTATGAAATCTAAGTAAATGTTTGGTAAGGAGAACAACCCTTGAAACACGTGACCTTTTAATGATAAATTTCTCATAACCTTCTATAGTTAAAAATGTTCAATTTAACATAGAAAAAATTATTTAAAAATTATTTAAAAAATAATATAGCTAAATAATTGATATTAAACTTTTCAATTTTCGTTTTGTAAATATAGTCTTTACTTAACAAATTAATAGCCGAAGATAGAGAGTGACTGGAAGAAATTTAAAAGCTGTTTGAAACTTCATAAATCATCATAATTATCAAAGAAAAAATGAAAGCAATTCTTATAAAAATTCATTACTCATCGATTTTTTTCACCAGAATATGATATCCTTAATATATATCATTTATAAAATTAATTAAATGTTTGGTTAGGTCTTGCAGCCTTCAAGACTTAACCATATACCTAATATACACAATGCTTCAAGCAAATTACAAAACTTTACTAATTAAATGTTTATCTAAGTTAAAAATGGCTTAATTTTAATGCATTTCTTATTTTGCTATTTAGATCAGATCTTTGGAAAAGCGGCCCCATAGGAAAAATTATACATGATTTACATTTCCCAAAGAGTCCTGTTTTTAAATAATAAAACAAGATTTGTGATCAATATTGAATTTCTAGATATTTCATAAAATTAATTGGAAGGGATGGTAACAGATGTAAAAAATATTTTTACCAAGATTTTCTAAAAGCAATTATTATATAAATAACTTCATTCACTTGTGAATAAATTCTGAAAGTTTCATTAAAGTCAGACAATTATTTAAATTTTGCAAGAATTTCAAATTCAATGTGTTTTTCCAGGCAAAAAAAAAGTGAGTGGAGTAATATTACGTTTTGCCATAGTAAGCTCTTGCAAACATCGGGTGAATCGCTGACGGAAAAAAATATTAACCAAAATTTTGAACGTGTTAGAAAGAATTTAAAAAATCTTAAAACTGGTGGATTCTGGTTTAGAAAACCACATAATATAGTAATAACAAAAACAGATATGAGAGGAAAAATGGTAAGTGTATTGAACAAAAGATATACAACCTGTACACGGTTATTAGATTCAGGAATACTTGTTAGTGGAAGTCAAATATATACAAAGAAGTAAGTCCGGGTAATAAGTTTATATTCTTGCTGACCAACGATCGGCAGTTCAACTGCTCTGACAAAACCCCAACTCTATCAACAACAACAACTACTCAACTGACAACTCATTATTTAGCTGTCCCTCCCAGTAAGGGCAACATATGACACATGGTCAGTTTATATCTGGGCTTTCCGGGCTTTATGGCCCGGCCAAAAAATGTCTGTCTATTTTTGCCCAGTCGTGCTTCTACCCTTCGGCGGAACCACGAGCAGAACCACGAAGCAGAGAGCGCCCTCCACCCGAAGGTAGAGGGCTGACAGTGTCATAGTTGCAGAGGCAAATGCCAACTGACAACTCAACTCGTTCTGTGTAGGAAGGATTATTTGTATACCATAGAAGAGTCCATAGAGTGTGTGAAAAGGGGTGACTCCCCAACAAAACTAATAAAAGAAAACCTTGATCTTTTCTCTTAAAAATAATATAAACATTTTTACGATAAAACTTTGTTTGGCCCTTTTAACATCATGCTATTATGTTTTTCTGAGAATGAATGGTGGTACCTAGAGCAAAGCTATGTAAAGCTATATCAGTCAGTCAGTTAAGTACCATACATTATAAAAGCTTGGGCGATCATGACTGACTGGGCAGATTATTGCTTTCTGCGGTAGACTGGTTGCCGACCAAGACTATAGAACCCAATCTGTCCTGTTATTTAACCCATAACTGGAGGAAAGAGACGGATTAATACCCTTCCCAAGGGTATTTGCGAGTAAGTGAATGCAAGAAATTAAACTGAAATTCGAACTCGGTTTTCCGATTTCTTGTTCCAATCTGATATCCACTGCACCATAAGGAGTTCTTAAATTCTTCAATTTTCTTCTTGTCGAAATCTTGTCATGTTGTGTACTTGGGACATGTTAAAGATTTTTTCACTGTATTTAAAATTTGCTTAACATATTTTTTCAAGTCAATGGACATGTTTAAGAGATTACTGTAATTCAGCAGAGGATTTATCGATTTTTGCGATAAATTATTTGGCCATTACATAAAAAATTATGACAATTTTCAAAGGTGGAAACGTTTTTCGGCGTTAGTCATGCTTTGCCTTTCATGCACTTAATACTTTAGTTGTTCATATCTTCAATCAAGTTTATTTTTAAATGGATTTCAAATAAACAAGTTCGTATGGAATATCAAATAATTTATCTACCAGACGGGACGAGTTACTTCCCTTTCACTAGTAAGGCTAACTTTTAATTCAATCAACTGGTATTTTTTTAAAGAACGACTTGTGTAGGTGTTTAGCAGTAATCTCACTTCTTTTATGGGATATAGATTTCACACTGACTCGGGAAGTTGCAAACGGTGAAGGAAATAAATTTATTTTCATTATCCATCACACAGTAAATACACCAGCAAGAGACATAATGATAAAGTTCTTTTTTCCCTGGCACTTTATGGATAGCCTGTAAAAGTTGTAACTCTAAAGATCACATTTCAGTACTGCGTAACAAACCTAAAATCTCTTCCTTTTACTAGCATATGACTAAACCAAATAATGATGAAATATACCTATTAACTGGTAGTTAATAGGTATCATTTACTAACGGGACTGGAAAAATAAACATAAACTACCTACTTAACACAGGAAGCCAAAGTTCATACTTTTCTAATAATTATTTGATAACTAAGAATAAATCCAATATCAAATAACCGTTTGGGCACTACCTTATTACTTTCTCTCCGTTATGTAAATCGTTTCCCTTTCATTGGTAAGAAAATAATTCACAATGTCTCGCGAAATTTGCCTTGGTCTTTTTCCTTTAGCACGGAGCCAATCCTTTTTTCTATTGGTCAAATTTAGATTTCACACTGGCTCGCGAATTTGCAAACAATGAACAAAAAAAAGTTATTATATCTTCTCCACCACATCACTTCCCTTTCTATTTGACGGAGTCTGCTTTAGTACACGAATAAGTTGATTATTCGATAGTAGTGGCATGTGTTGTCCCTTTTCCAAGTAGCAGTTTAGTTTCCTCGCACGTCGTAGGTTACCAGTGTGGTAACGTAGGAATAATGACGAGGTAACATACATGATTATTCTGAACGAAACAAAATAAGGGATTTCTTTATAAATCTAAACATTTAGAGCTGTCATTAGCTTGTTTCAGGAATTTGCAAACAGTGAAGGAAAGAAAGTTATTTTTATTTCTTATCAACCACAACTGCACAGATTTAATTTTTCGCATTGTTTTTTTCTTTCTCCAGAAAGAAAAAAAAAACAGGAATTTTACACAGAAATTCCTGTCGCATAATACTTCTGAAAGTAAGTAGCAACATTTTGAAAAGTCGATTCTCTGAGTTAACCTTGTCTTTATATGAGGTTTTAGATTTAGAATAATCACTTCTTTTAGAGAATCTTTTGATTGTTTCACGAGGTGATATTGACATCATATCTGATCTGATTGCTTTATTGTGGTGTTCAAAGATGTCGTTTTAAGTAGAGGAATTCTCTTCCGCCTCATAAACAAATTCTCTTTTGATTTATGAAGGCAATTTCTTAAAAATTAGGTGACACAAAAATTTATTCTTTGTTAAAAAAATATCAAGTTCTGAAAGATCTACCTGGAATTCAGCCTAAAACTAACGATTGTTGAAATATTCAGGGTCATATTTGGATTTATATTTCGTCTGAAATAATGACATATTTCGTCTATAATGAGGTTACCAAATCGGAAAGATAGATTTTCGATAAGGCTAGTTTTAACTTCACCGACTCCGAATGCGTTATACAATTTTGAAATTGCGCCAAAAAATTCTCAAATACAAACTTTGTGCGTTTTACCCCGCTAAATTTAACGCATTCTAACGTTGATATCAGCAATAAAGATTAGCCATTGATGTGATTGCATCTGTAACTGCAGATAGAAGTATTTTCTGTAGTTGAGGAAAATTTCCTACAAATGTAATATAATAATCTGGCCCCACCCAAGAAGGCTGATGAAGCGTGGGTGTTTTCGGTCATTGAAAGCAGCGGATGTCGTTTTGACCCTATTTCCGGCAGAGCGGAAATAGCTCAGAGCAAACAGACAGGTGACTATGAGAATTACGTAGGCGTCGAGTAGGCGTCGCGATCGAGGCAAGTTCCGTTTTTGGAAGATATATAAAGACCTCGAAACACAGAAGTCGACAGTAGAAGAGAAGTCGAGTCCCAGCCAGTCTCGTCAGAGTCAGAGAAGTCGAAAAAGTCAGTCTCGACAGAAGAAGAAGAGAAGTCGAAGAAGTCAGTCTCGACAGACGAGCCAGTCACAGTCGAAGTCAGAAGTCGAAACAGAGAAGTCGAAGAAGTCAGTCTCGAGAAGTCGAAGAAGAAGCTAGACGAGCTAAGCAGAGAGGATTCACACCCGTCGTCACCCCTGTCAACATTGGAAGAGCGCACTCTCACTCCTGCCACTAGGCCACACGGTCCATCATCATCGTCATCAATAAAATATAACTACATATATTTTTGTATACACCCGTGTTTGTCTGTTTATTGGTATATAACAGACTAATTGTTTTGGTGCTAGTGACTTGGTTTTGAAACAACAAAACATTGATGCGAACATTATTGGGTTACCACAACAACGATTGAAAATTCAACAGACTTGAAATTTCCGGAATTAAAACTGCCACCAGAAAAAAAAAAGAAGACGAAAATATAGTAAACAACCGGACGAGACCAGCGAAAGGTAGGTGACACTTTGATTTAATAGTGTGTGTGTTCTCTGCTCGTGTTTATAGTAGGTCTGGTTGAAAAAAAAAATGGGACAGCATATTGTTGCCGATCTGACCGTAGAAATGAGAAATATGGATTGTTCGGTAGAACGGAGAGGGAAGGTGTTAAAATTGACAGTGGGGTGTTAAAATGAGGAAGAAAGTGTTAAAGTGGGGTGTTAAGGCTGACAGTGGGGTGTTAAAGCTGAAATATTTACCTATCTGTGGGTGCAGGGCGTCTGAGTTGATGATTTATTTTTGTTGTTGATGTTTACCATATATATGAAGTGAGTTTATTGGTATGTTGCTTAATTAATCGTACTTTTATTGAGTAAGTAAAGGAAATTTCTTCTACTCTTTAAAGTGGATAATTGGATTAACTTGTTGATAGCAATGGTTTTCTTTGGTTTGTGCAAGAAAATAGTTAATATTTCGTAGAATAAATATTTAATGAAATAATTTTGGGTTGTGTCTTAATTTTACTTAAAAAGCGGCATGAACTTTTCAGACAACCCGATAGAAATATTGACGAACAACTATTCTCAATGTGATTATGAAGGTCAGTTGTATGGTTGAAATAGTTGAGTTTTTCTGATCAGTACTCGAGCCGAATTAAAAAAAAACAAAAAAAAAACAATCGATGTTCTACGTACACAAACTTTCCCCAATTGGAGTATTAGCGTAAAATGACCCTCTTCATTTTCTCCATTTGGCCTTGTATTGCATAAACTAAATCAAAATTGGTAAACATTGACAAATTATAAATGTTGCTGAATGCTACCACAATAGGAAAATCAGAGAAACGAAAGGGTTCTTTAATTTTGATCTCGTCAACAGAATTTGTTCGTAAACGTTAATTTGTAATCTTTACACAGATATTGTCAAAATTTAAAAATGTTTGTGTTTTGCGTGACATTTCTACAGCATAGAAATGACTTAAATGTTATCGAGAGTTTTAAAGTGTAATTTTAATTATGCAGTTAACAACAGCCAACAAAATCGCCAATTATAAATATATCTCAACATCGTTGCTTGAAAACAACTGCATTGTTTGGTTATTTCGTTGCGAATACACCGATTATATATATTCTTAAAACATTCACCCGCGTCTCAGTGTTTCGCGATATGAGTCAGATGTTGAAAAGATATTTTGTTATCAATATGGTGGAATCGGATTATTTGGGGAGATTTGGGAAAATTAAATTAAAATCTAAAACTTATTTTTATTTACGTGAAAGTACTTCACTTTTATGCTTTTGTGCAGGTTCCCATCAATTCAACATTCTCTGTGAATTTTTATTTATGTGACTTGGGAAATATCTTTTGAAGATATATTAAATTTCTGAAAACTAGTAAATATGGAGAGATTTAGTGAAGGATATGAGAAACTCCCGAAGAAGTTGACGATAGGAGTTATTGCTGGCGTAGTCGGCGTAATAATAATCCTGGGAATAATAGCCAGGAAGCGGATTTTTAAGTGTAAAAGAAGCAACAGTGCTTCGGAAAAGGAAATTGAGTTATCCGCTGTGAATAGTACTCCGGGGTCAACGGGCGTTCAAATGTCTCGGCGTTAAACAGAGAGATGTTAACAAATCAGAGATGCTTGGTTTTGAATCCAGAGGAAGTAGTTCAGGGAATGGAAAGCATTGCACAAACTAAGGAACTACGAGTCACGGGTCCATTTTTTTTTTTAGACTAAATTAATATCCTCCACAAGTAAATTGCATGCGGATTAACGTTGGAATCAGGGTAATTTTCTTCATTTTCTATTGAACATTTCTCGGTCAGACTATGAATGTTATGTACGGCAAATAATGACCATTTTTTCTGTGTTCAAACATAGTATGTTTGAAATTAAATTAAATTAAATGAGGTTACGTGGTAACAATAAACTCGAGCAGAAGCACACATGGTGTTGGTCAAAGGTCATTTACTCGGTGTTAGTTTTGAAACTAGAGCGCGGTTACCGCTTAATAATCATGTGATTATGCATCGAAGAGTCTATGCTTATGGACAGACGCGAGAAAGAAAATGAACATTTTTAAGAACTTTGCCCAATTCTGTGAAAATGGATATAAAAAAAAAAGGAGGAAAAAAGAAAGAAAGAAAAAAAAAGAACAATGAAGCATCGAGCTGGTAGAACAATTTTCAAGATGGACACGAACATTGTTGGGTTGCCGATGTAGGCTCCCCTATATATTTTTTTTTTGTTGTTTTTTTTGTTTCAGCATGCACATGTTTTTGTTGTTTTGGCATGCACATGTTTATACAATTGTAGGGCTTGTGTGGCATGGGGAGGAGAGTGAGGATGTTGCGCTTAAAATGTTATTAGGTGAACATTTTGAAAAATGGGTGGGCGAGGAGTGTAATATAATAATCTGGCCCCACCCAAGAAGGCTGATGAAGCGTGGGTGTTTTCGGTCATTGAAAGCAGCGGATGTCGTTTTGACCCTATTTCCGGCAGAGCGGAAATAGCTCAGAGCAAACAGACAGGTGACTATGAGAATTACGTAGGCGTCGAGTAGGCGTCGCGATCGAGGCAAGTTCCGTTTTTGGAAGATATATAAAGACCTCGAAACACAGAAGTCGACAGTAGAAGAGAAGTCGAGTCCCAGCCAGTCTCGTCAGAGTCAGAGAAGTCGAAAAAGTCAGTCTCGACAGAAGAAGAAGAGAAGTCGAAGAAGTCAGTCTCGACAGACGAGCCAGTCACAGTCGAAGTCAGAAGTCGAAACAGAGAAGTCGAAGAAGTCAGTCTCGAGAAGTCGAAGAAGAAGCTAGACGAGCTAAGCAGAGAGGATTCACACCCGTCGTCACCCCTGTCAACATTGGAAGAGCGCACTCTCACTCCTGCCACTAGGCCACACGGTCCATCATCATCGTCATCAATAAAATATAACTACATATATTTTTGTATACACCCGTGTTTGTCTGTTTATTGGTATATAACACAAAGAATGCTTAACCTTCTCGTAAGTTTTAAAGAGAAACTACAACATTTAATTAATTCTCCACTCAAGACCATTTTTATGATTAGGATGCTCTCTGAAAGGGCTATACAAATGAAGAAGGACTTATACCTGTGCTTTATTGATTATGCAAAGGCGTTTGACAAAATACGCCGCAAAGAATTGATGTAGATGCTTGGCAGCCTTGACATATTTGGGAAAGACTTAAGAGTAATCAAGAATCTTTACTGGCACCAAACCGTTTGTATACGGACAGGTAACGAATTCAGCAGATATACAAAGATAGAAAGGGGCGTAAGACAAGTATGAGTCTTTTCACCGGATCTGTTCAACTTGTACAGCGAGAATATTTTCAGGACCCTAGAAGTTATGCCTGGATTCGTCATCGGAGGCCACAATTTAAACAATCTAATGTACGCAGATGATACAGTGGTAATAGCAAACACAGAAAGGAAACTATAAAACCTCCTACAGAAGGTAATTGAAGAGAGTAACAAGAAAGGACTACAAATAAACTGCAAGAAATCTGAACGCATAGTCATCAGTAAAAAGGGAAATCCAACATGCCAAATACAAGTCGGGGATACTAAAATCAAGCAGGTACAGAAGTTTAAATATCTGGGAAGTGTTCCAACAGAAGACGGAAAGTGCGACACAGAGATCCAAAGGCGAATTGGCATGGCGAAGGAAGCATTCCAGAAGTTGAGTAAAGTTTAAAGAAACCGGACAATTTCGCTAGAAACAATGAAGAGAGTACTATGTGATGTCAGTTCTTCAATATGGCAGTGAATGCTGGACAATATCATCAAAGATGAAAGAGAGACTTGAAGCAACTGAAATGTGAAGAGACAGCTGAAGTTCCTGGGACATGAAATGAAGAAGGAGGTTTTGAAGAACCTGATACTAACAATCCAGATAGAGGGGAAAAGAGACAGGGGAAAGCAGTAGATAACATATTTTAAGGACCTAATCAGGTGGATGATGGAGCGAGGATAGCGTGGTGTAACAGGAGAAGGTGTGCTTAGAGCCAACAGGGATAGGAAGACATGGAAAGCCATGATCGCCTACGTCCTGAGGGGACAAGGCACATAGAAGAAAAAGCGTGGTTTTGGAACAAATTTCTTTAATTTTTTCATTGATTGCCTCTAACTTTGTTAGATATTTCTCTATTAATTCTTTTTTCTTTTGAAAATGTAAATCATCTTCCTCCTCTAATAACTTGACGTTTCTTGTAATGTCCTTTTCGATTTTGAACTTATCGTCATTAAAGGATTTTACACCTTTTCAATTCTTAAATTAGACCGCTATTTTTTTTCCATATTTTCGTATTTTCACTTTACAAGATACTTTTTTATTTATATATTTGAACACCACGTGTCTGAATTAATTTCACTTAATTATGAAAAAAAAAACAAAAAACAACTTTTATTTTTATATATTTGGACGCGACGTGTTCGGATTATTTTCTTTTCTGTGTGGAAGATGAATTTTTTGTAATAGCAGACAAAAATAAATAATTTCTCTCTCTCTCTCTCTCTCTCTCTCTCTCTGTTTCTGAATGCCTTTTATTTTTTAAAAATGATTCATTGCTAATATGTTAGCACAATTGCATATATGACTAGCAAAAATGAAGAATATCCTTAGCAAAAGATTTGATCATATTTCTTCTTCCGATGTCTGCTTGGGCTGGCTGATATTTTTTTTTTTTACCGTGGCCAGCCTTGCATGTCGTTTAGAGCTGGTCAAGCACGTCTTTACATATATATATATATCCCAGTCTCTGCAATATGAACTCTGGTAATGATACTGGAGAAAACTATTAACACACACACACACACACACACACACACACACACACACACACACACACACACACACACACACACACACACACACACACAAAATACTAGAGAAAACCATTAACATAAAAAATTGCAATATGAACTCTGATAAAAAAGTGATTAGGGAACATTAGGTTTATAAGTCCCAGAAATTCAGTTCTTGTCCTTAATGACGTAGTGGATATAGACGCTGGTTGTTTCAGTAACTTGTGTGTTCAATACCAGGCTACAGTAGTGGTGATACCGAGTTGTGGTGATACCGAGCCAAAATGAGGGACCGGATGTTTGCTCTATAACGATCAGAAAGCAAATGAACAAAAGTCGTCTTTGCGCAGGTAGATTCGCGCAGATGTTCCGGTTGAAAAATAAAAATTAATCAAATATCAAATTTCCATTTCGCGAGCCTACGCGAATTTTATTTACCAGCCAATGGGAAGCCTAGAATCAAATACAAGTGTGAAATCCCAAAACTAGCTGCTTTTGATCCAAAAAGCAGATATAAAAAACGGATACAGACAAGACCCCAGCAGACAGACAGACTGACTCGAAGACAGACTGACGGTGACAGAAGAGAGTAACCAATATCCCCTTGACCTAAGTCAAGCGGATACTATGCTCGTCCCTTCGCTCTCTTTCCTTCTCCACTGTCTCAAAAGTACTTACTGACCTAAGGAGCGACTACTTCAAAAACATTCCTCACATACCTCCGCTCCCCACATTCCTAAGCACTAATTATCTTTTTCAGCATTATTATTTGTCATGAACATTTTAACCTCCGTTGGACCTATATTCAAGTATTGCTTTAATTGTAAAACGTTAATTGATATGTGTATATATAAAATGTTATTTTAACTCAAATTGATTTTCTTGATTTAATAACCATTTTATGATTTATAGTGGGCTATCTACCATAAGGCCAAATTCCGTTAACCTGCAACAATATACAACTACCCTTCACTACAACGGGAAAACAATAAGTAATCCACTATAAAGTAACTTATAACTCATGACTACTAAAAGAGACTTCGCACAAGGAGTGAGAATGATCATAATAAAGGGTACGGTTCAAAGTTCCTAGCGTACAACGGCCGGAAGGTCGTAGAAATGGCAACAAAGATGAAGACAATAGTCTGAATAATGCAAATTATTATGTAATCATCTCAGAAATATAGACAAAAACCCCGTCTCTGGTCTCTAACATAATTACTAAGCTTAAGACAAGCGAAGGTGATGGAATTCCAGTCATCATCGTAAAGAAATGCTCCCCCGTTAACTCACTCCTATCACTATAGCTATTGCCTCACTGCTTGCTGTTTTCCTCATTTTAACTCTTGGCAGCCTTCTAAATCCTTAATCTCTTCGCGATTTTTGGCAAATTGTTCGAGGTCATTATTAGCTTCTATTTCGCCAGGTCTACCGATCACTAAATATATATACCAGCATTTTTATAAGAACAGCGAAGCTCATTATATTTCGAAAGCATTTGGCAGGGTTTGACATGCTGGCTTTCCGTGCAAACTCCAGAGCTACAGTATTTCTGAACGATTGTTTAGTTTAATCCAATCATTCTAATGCTATAAAATTGTGAAATGAAGGTAATTTTGAATGGGCATAGTCTAGATCCTTTCATACGATCGCATACGTCCCTTAAAGCTCTATCCTATATTTTGTAATCATCATCAATGATCAGTTTCTAAGTAGGCTTCTATGCAGATGACATTTACTCCCGTCCCAATTGGAAATCTGCTAAGACTGACAAAGTAAACCTCGCTGATGCTCTTCAAAAGAACCACAAATCTGTAATTGAATGCGGTAGGAAATGGCTCGTAACTTTTAATGCTTCCAAATCAAGGCTGCTCACCTTTAACCACCTCAGAGAAACTTTCCTACCTACCTTCAGTATAGATGACGCTTGTCTTCTACAGAGCAACACACTGTGCCTCCTTTGCTATTTGATGTGGTCAATCCATTTGAGGCTGTTTGAATGAATGAGGCTACACTCTTCAAAAGTGTAAATGCAACGTCAGTTGCCATCTTTTATCTCTTTTCATCCTTCCCGCATCCTTTCCCTCATCCTTTCTTTGACATTGTTATTTCTCTCATTGTAACTATCTGCGCATCCTGCTTTGTTTGGGGTGAAATGAATATTAAAAAAAACAGTCTAGAATCAACACTACCTTGAATTTAATAAAGGCTTAAGTAATTAAAACAAATTCAAAATACTTCCTCACTCAAGTGGCTAGATCCTATAGAATCTTTCACGGATCAAATAAGTGATATTTATATCAATTTAAATTTGACTTGAATGATATCGGAAATTAAACTATTTGTAAAGCCAAATACCGTTCTAATACATTAAAAGTATTTTATGATGTAGTATTACGTTGTGAGCAAAAGTTTAATTGCTGGAACGATGATTATGAACATGTTGTAGAGTAAATAACCCCTCCCCCGAAAGTACTCCAGTGAGTCTAAAAACTCATAATTGGGGTTAGTCTAGAGAATTTCTAACAGACGCCAGGGTAAGTGGCTTAAGCAAAACTTAATATTATAATTGTTAGAAATAGGGTCACACACACACACACACACACACACACACACACACACACACACACACACACACACACACACACACACACATATATATATATAAAATAAAATAAATTTCGATGTTCAAAACTGTTGAATGATCATTTCAACATGAAATCCCTAAGAGAGATTTCACATTTCATCGTCAACTACCATATTTTCAAAATGAAATAAGAAGGAATAAAAAAATGAACGTTAAGAATTAAGAAATTTACGTTACCTAAGTGTTTTTTATTGATACCAAATGGTTCTATTACGTTTTACTTATTTTCTTTTATTTTCACTGAGGATTAATAATTTTCTGAGATCAAATTTTTCAGTTGTTTTCGCATTGTTTTTCAACGTATTTTTAAAAGATTTTAAACTTCCGTAATTACCCCTCAGATCTGTAAAAATCAAAGTGTATTCCAATCATACCAAATGTTTTCATCATGTTATCATAATTTTCATCAATTTATTAATGATAAATTAATTTTCGAAAAGTTTGAATTTTTGAAAATTTACATCAAATTCAATAATATTTTGTTGATATTTAAACTTCCGTAAAAATTCGAAGACCCCTAAAATCTTTTAAAATTTAAGTGTTTTCCATTGATACCAAGAGGTATCAATGTTTTACATTTTTCCATTATTTTAGACTAAGGTGAATACATTTTTTGTGACTCAAAATATTTCAAAATTTCTATTAAAAACTAATGCTTTTCAGTTGATTTTGCATAGTTTAACAATGAATTTAAAACAATTTTAATTTCTGCAAATTAGCAAAAAAAAAAAAAAAAATACTAAAATTTTTAAAAATCGAAGTGTTTGTCTTTGATATAAAATATTTTCATAATGCTATATTAGTTTTCATTAATTTAAATTAAGGATAAATTAATTAAATGAAAGTTTGAATTTTTCAAAATTTACGTTAAAAACTATCGCATTTTGTTGATATTTAAAATACCCGTAATCTTTTTAAAAATCTATGTGACACTAAGTGGTTCATCATGTTTTACTTATTTGCATTAAAGTAACTTAAGAAAGGATAAATTTTCTGAGACTCAAAGTATTTCAATATTTCGGTTAAAATGTACTGCTTTTCAGTTAATATCGCATAGTGTACAAGTTTTAAACTTCCGTAAAGTATCAACATCCCTAAATTGTTTTCATCATGTTATAATAATTTTCATTAAATTGTATTATGGATAAATGAAATTTATGAAAGTTTGAATTTTTCAAAATATACATTATAATCAATAGCATTTTGTTGATATTTAAACTTCCGTAAAATATCGAAGACCCATGAATTTTTTAAAATCTATGTGCTTTCCATTGATACCAAATCGTTTCACCATGTTTTACTTATTTTCATTAATTCATACTAAGGATGAATAAATTTTCTGAGACACAAAACGTTTCAAAATTTACGTTAAAAAGTAATGCTTTTTAGTTGATTTCGCATCGTTTTTTAACGTATATGTAAAAGTTGTTAAACTTCCGTAAAGTATCGAATCCCATAAAAGTTTTTAAAATCCAAATGTTTTACATTGATGTCAAATGTTACAATCATGCTATAATAATTTTCATTAATTTATATTAAGGATAAATTAATTTTATTAAATTTTGTATTTTTCAAAATTTATGTGAAAATCAAGAGTATTTTGTTGATATTTAAACTTCTGGAAAATATAGAAGAAACCTAAATTTTTTAAAAATCTAAATGTTCTCCAATGATAACAAGTAGTTTCATCATGTTTTACTTATTTACATTATTTTATCCTAAGGACGAATTGATTCTCTTAATTTTCTGAGATTGAAAATATTTTAAAATTTCCGTTAAAAGTAATGCTTTTCAGTTGATTTCGCATAGTTTTTCAATGTATATGTAAATGATTTGAAACTTCCGCAATGTATCGAAAAACTTTAAAATTTTAAAAATCAAAATGCTTTCCATTGATATCAAATGCTTTCACTTTTTATAATAATTTCCATTAATTTATATTAAAGAAAAATTGTTTGAAATTTTAAATGTTTCAAAATTTACGTTAAAAATAGTAGCATTTTGTTGTTATTCAAACTTCCGTAAAATATCGAAGTCACGGAAAACTTTTTCAAATCTAAATGTTTTCCCTTGATTCCAAATGGTTTCATCATGTCTTACTTTTTTTTCATTAATTTATACAAGGAATGAATTTTCTGAGACTCAAAAAATACCATATGTACGTAAAATAAAATGCTTTTCAGTTGATTTCGAATAGTTTTTCAAAATATTTATAAAAGCTTTTAAACTTTCGTATATTCTCAAAAACCCCTACAACTGTTTAAAAATCTAACTGTTTTCAATTAATATCAAATATTTTTGTCATGTTATAATAATTTTCATTTTTTTATATTAAGGATAAATTAATTTTATTAATGCTTGAATTTTTCAAAATTTAGTTAAAAACAATAGCATTTTGTTGATATTTGAAACTCCGTAAAATAACGAAGACTCCTAAAAGTTTTTTAAAATTTAAGTGTTTTCCATTGATACAAAATGTTTTTACCATGTTTTACTTAATTTCATTAATTTATACCAAGTATGAATATATTTTCTGAGACTCAAAATATTTCAAAATTTACGTTAAAAAGTAATGCATTTCAGTTGATATCGCATAGTATATCAATGTATTTTTAAACAAATTTTAACTCCCGCAAAGTATCGAAAATCCATCAAATTTTCAAAATCTAAGTGTTTTACACTGATATCAAATGTTTTCATCATGATATAAATATTTTCATTAATTTATATTTCTCAATTTCATTAATTTATACCAAGGTTGAATAAATTTTCTGAGACTCAAAAAATTTCAAAATTTACGTTCAAAAGTAATGTTTTTCAGTTGATTTCGCATAGTTTATCAACTTATTTGTAATTTTTTTTTAATACATCAATTTTTTAAAATCTAAGTGTTTTACAGTGATATCAAATGAACTCATCATGTTATAATAATTTTCTTTAATTTATATGAAGGAGAAATTAATGTTATTAAAGTTTGAAATTTTCAAAATTTACTTTAAATATAATAGCATTTTAATGATATTTACACTTCCGTAAAATATCGAAGACACCTAAATTTGTTTTACATCTAAAAGTTTTCAATTGACACCAGTTGGTCTCACTAGGTTTTACTTATTTTTGATAATTTTTACTAAGAATGAATACATTCTCTGAGACTCAAAAACATTCAAATTTACGTAAAATTTATTGCTTTTCAGTTGATTTCACATAATTTATCAACGTATTTGTAATCGAAAACACCTGAAATTTTTAAAAATTTAATTGTTTTCCATTGAAATCAATTTTTTTCATTATGTTATAATAATTTTCATTAACTCATATTTAGGATAAATTAATTTCATGAATGATTTAATTGTACGAAATTTACGTTAAAAACAATAGCATTTTGTTGATATTCAAACTTATCGTAAAATATCGTAAAATATCAAAGAGCCTAAAACTTTTTAAAATCTATGTATTTTCAATCGATACCAAGTGGTTCCACTATATTTTACTTATTTTCATTAATTTATACTAAGGCTGAAGAAATTTTGAGAGACTCAAAAAATTTAAATTTACGTTAAAAAGTAATGATTTTCAGTTGATTTCGCATAGTTTTTCAACGAATTTGTACAAGTTTTTAAAATTCCGTAAAGTATCGAAAACCACTAAATTTTTTAGCAATTAAATGAAACAATTTAATTGCTAAAAAATTTAGTGGTTTTCGATACTTTATGGAATTTTAAAAACTTGTACAAATTCGTTGAAAAACTATCCGAAATCAACTGAAAATATCATACATATCAAATGTATTCATCAAGTTATAATAATTTTTTATTAATTTATATTTAGAATAAATAAATTACATGAAGGTTTGAATTTTTCAAATTTTACGTTAAAAACAATATCATTTTGGTATTAATTAAATTTTTGTAAAATACCAAAGAGCCATATAATTTTTTTCATTAATAAGGACGAATGAATTTTCTGAGACTCAAAAATGTCAACATTTTTAATTCATCCTTAAGATAAAATATTGAAAATAAATAAAACATGATCAAACAAATTAGTATGAATAGAAAACACAAAGATATTAAATTTTTTTTAAAATGTCTTCGATATTTTACGGAAGTTTGAATATCTACAAAAAGTAAGAGATTTCAACGGAAATTTTGAAAATATCAAAATGTCAGAAAATCAATTATCTTTTAGATAAATTAATAAAAAATATGATAACCTGAAAAAACATTAAGTAACAATCGGAAACGCTTAGATTGAAGAAAAATTAGGGGTTTTCGATATTTTAGGGAAGTTAAAAACTTTTACAAATACGTTGAAAAAATATGCGAAATCAGCTAAAAAGTGATACTTTTTGAGGTATATTTTGAAATTCTCAGAATCTCAGAAAATTGATTCATCCTTATGATAAATTTATGAAAATAAGCGAAACATGATGAAACCACTTTGTATGAATAGAAAACACTTAGATATTAAAAAAATTTTAGGGTCTTCGATATTTGAAGGAAATTTGAATATCTCCAATAGGCAATAGATTTTAACGTAAATTTTGAAAATTTCAAACTTACAGAAAATCAATTTATCTTTCAGATAAATTAATAAAAATTATTATATCATGATGAAAACATTAGGTATCAATGAGAAATTCTTAGATGTTAAAAAAATTCAGGGGTTTTAATATTTGACGGAACTTTAAAATACTTTTACAAATACTATGATAAATTATGCGAAAACATGCTAAAAAACTAAACATTTTAAGATAAATTTTGAAATATTTAGAGTCTCAGAAAATTAATTCCTTCTGAAAATAAATTAGTGAAAATAAGTGAAACATGATGAAAACATTTGGTACGAATAGAAAACAGAGAGATATTGAAAAATTTTAAGGGTCTTCTAAATTTTACGGAAATTTGAATATCTCCAAATTGCAATTGTAAATTTCAAAAATTCAAACTTCAGAAAATTAATTTATCTTTCAGATAAATTAATAAAAATTATTATAACATAATGAAAAAAATTGATTTCAATGGAAAACAATTAGATTTTTAAAAATTTCAGGCGTTTTAGATTACAAATACGTTGATAAATTATGTGAAATCAACTGAAAAGCATTAAATTTTACGTAAATTTGAATGTTTTTGAGTCTCAGAGAATGTATTCATTCTTAGTAAAAATTATCAAAAATAAGTAAAACTTAGTGAGATCAACTGGTGTCAATTGAAAACTCAGTGGTAAACGATTAGATTTAAAAAAAAAATGGGGGTTTTCGATATTTTATGGCAGTTTAAAAAATTTGCAAATACGTTGAAAAACTATGCGAAATCAACTAAAAAGCTATATTTTTAAAGTAAATTTTGAAATTATTAAGTCTCAGAATATTAATTCATCCAAAAGATAAATTCATAAAAAGTAAGTGAAACATGATAAAAACAACTTGGTATGAATAGAAAACAGGAATATATTAAAAAATCTCTGAGGTTTTCAATATTTTACGTACGTTTGAATAAATTCAAAATGAAAAACATTTTAACGTAAATTTTGAAAATTTCAAACAGTTAGAAAATCAAATTATCTTGTAGAAAAATTAATAAAAATTATTATATCATGATGAAAACATTAGGTATCAATAGGAAACGCTTTGATTTGAAAAATTCAGGAATTTTGATATATAGGGATTTTTTAAACAATTTACAAATACGTTGAAAAAGTATGCAAAATCAGCGAAAAACGTATATTTTTAGGTAAATTTTAAAATTTTTCGAGCCTCAGAAATTTAATGCATTCCTAGGATAAATGAATGAAAACAGTGAAACAGGATAAAACCACTTAGTATGAATAGAAAACACAGATATTAAACATTTTTTGGTTCTTCGATATTTTAAGGAAGTTTGAATATCTCTAAAATACAATAGAGTTTAAAGGAAATTTTAAAAAATTCAAACATTCAGAGAATAAATTTCTCTTTCAGACAAATTACAAAATTATTATAACACTATGAAGACATTAATTATCAATGGGAAATGCTTAGATCTTAAAAGTAATGAGGTGGTTGTCGATATTTAACGGAAGTTTAAAAACTTTTACAAATACGTTGAAAAACTATGCTAAACACGATGAAAAACTATATTTGTAAGGTAAAAAATTTTCAGGTGACTTAATATAAATTATAATACATTATGGAAACATTAGGTAACAATAGGAAATGTGTAAAGTTTTAAAAAAATTTGGAAGTGTCGATAATTTACAGAAGTTTAAACACTTTTACAAATAAGTTGAAAAACTACGCGAAATCAATTATGAAGGTATATATTTAAGGTATATATGGAACTATTGAGTCTCAGAAAATTAATCCATCCTAAGGAGAAATGAATGAAAATAATTGAAACATGATGAATCTACTTGGTATGAATAGAAAACACTTAGATATAAATAAGATTTTAGTGTCTTCGATGGTTACCGGAAGTTTGAATATCTCAAAAATACCATAGATTTTTAACGTAAGATTTGAAAAATTCAAACTTTCTCAAAATTAATTTATCTTTCGGATAAATTAATAAAATTATTATAACATGATGAAAATATTAAGTAACGATAGGAAACGCTGAGCTTTTAAAAAATCTTTAGAGGTTTCGATAGTTCACAGAAGTTTAAAAACTTTTACAAATACATTGTAAAAAGATGCGAAATCAAATAAAAAGCTAAACGTATTAAGGTATAATTTGAAATTTTCAGAGTCCCAGAAAATTAATTCATCCTTAGTGTAAAGTAATGAAAATAAGTGAAACATGATGAAACTACTTGGTATGAAAAGAAAACAATTAGATATTAAAAAATTTGTAGGGTCTTCAATATTTTCTGGGAGTTTGAATATCTCGAAAATGCAATAGATTTATTAAAATTTGAAAAATTCATACTTTCAGAAAATTAATTTATCTTTCAGATAAATTAATAAAAATTATTGTAACATGATGAAAACATTAGGCAACAAAAGGAAACGCTTAGATTTTAAAATGTTTTGGAAGTTTCGATACTTTACAGAAGTTTAAAATCTTTAACGAATACGTTGAAAAAATATGAGAAATCATGAAAAAACTATACTTTTTTTAGGTATATTTTGAACTTTTCAGAGTCTCAGAAAATTAATTCATCCTTAGGATAAATTAATGAAAATAAGTGAATTATGTTGCAACCACATGGTATGTATAGATAACACATAGATATTAAAACATTTTTAGGGTTTTCAATATTTTTCTCACAGAATGTGCATTTTTCTTTATGGAAATATGAAAATATGCTACTTTTACATAAAATTTGTCATGTTCCTTTTTAGAAATATAAAAAATCGTTCCTCTTTTCAGATATGTTGTTTTTCTACATAGAATAATGAAAATAAGGTAACTTTACATTATACTTTGTGTATTTCCATATAGAAATCTGAAAATAAGACTTTAAGACATTTTACGTATGTCTGTAGGCAAATATGAAAATAAGCTTCTTTCTCTCATATTTTGCATTTGTCTTTATGGAAATATGAAGAAACGCTACTTGTATATAACATTTGTCATTTTTTTACCTTTAAATAACATCTTCATATTTGTCAGATTTTTTTCTACATAGAAACATGAAAATAAGCTAACTGTACCTTATACTTAGTGTATTTCCATATACAAGTATGAAAATAAACTTTCTTACAACATTTTACGTATTTGTGTAAGGAAATGTGAAAATAAGCTTTTTTCTCTCATATTTTGCATTTTTCTTTATGGAAATATGAATATATGCTACTTTTACATAAAATTGGTCATTTTTTATTTTAGAAATTGAAAAATCTTCATTTTTGTCATATATTTAGTTTTCTACATAGAAACATGCAAATAAACTACCTTTACATTATATTTTGTATATTCCTATATAGATATATTAAAATAATTTTTTTACCAAAATTTAAACAATTCTGTATGGAAATAAGAAAATAAGCTTTTTTTCTCTCATATTTTGCATTTTTCTTCATGGAAATATGAAAATATGCTACTTTTACATAAAATGTGTCATTTATTATTTTAGAAATTGAAAAAAACAACTTCATTTTTTCAGATAATTTTTTCCTATATAGAAGCATGAAAAGAAGCTACCGGTATATTATATTTTGCGTATTTCCATATAAAATTATGAAAATAAGTTTTCTTACCACATTTTGCGGATTTCTGTATGGAAATATGAAAATAATCTTTTTCTCTCATATTTTGCCTTTTTCTTTTTGGAAACATGAAAATATGCCATTTTTCCATATAATTTAGCATTTTTTATTTAAAAAAATTAAAAAAAAACTTCATTGTATTCAGATATTTTGTTTATTACATAGAAATATGAAAATAAACTACCTGTACTTTATATTTTGTCTATTTCTATATAGAAATATGAATATAAACTTTTTCACCACATTTTACGTTTCTTCTGTATGGAATTATGAAAATATTCTTTTTCTCTCATATTTTGCATTTTTCTTTATTGAAATATGAAAATATGCTACTTTTACATAAAATTTGTAAGTTTATATTTTAGAAATTGAAAACAAATTTTCATTTTGTAAGATATTTTGTTATTCTACATAGAAACATGAAAATAAGCTACCTTTACATTCTACATTATGTATTTCCACATTGAAATATGAAAATAAAGTTTTTTACCAAATTTTACGTATTTCTGTAAGGAAATATGAAAATAAGCTTTTTTCTCTCAAATTTTTAATTTTTCATCATGAAAATATGAAAACATTCTACTTTTACATAAAATTTGACATTTTTTATTTTAGAAGTTGAAAAAAACTTCATTTTTGACAGATATTTCTTTTTTTTCTACAAAGAAACATGAAAATAAGATACCTTTACCTTATATTTTGTGTAATTCCATATAGGAATATGAAAATAAGCTTTTTACCCTATTTTACGTATTTCTGTATGGAAATATGAAAAAATATATATTCATATGTTGAATTTTTCTTTATGGAAATATGAAAATATACTACTTTTGCATAAAATTTGTCATTTATTATTATAGAAATTTAAAACACCTTCATTTTTTTCAGATATTTTGTTTTTCTACATCGAATCACGAAAATAGCTACCTTTTACTTATATTTGGCGTATTTCCATATAGAAATATGAAAATAAGCTTTTTTCTTTCATATTTTGCATTTTCCTTTATGGAAATATGAAAATATGCTACGTTTACATAAAATCTGTCATTTTTTAGTTTAGAAATTAAAAAAAAACTTCATTTTTGTCAGATAATGTGTTTTTCTACATAGAAACATGAAAATATGCTACCTTTACCTTATATTTTGTGTATTTACATATAGAAATATGACAATAATCTTTTTTACAACATTTTACGTATTTCTGTATGGAAATATGAAAATAAGCTTTTATCTCTCATATGTTGCATTTTTCTTCATGGAAATATGAAAATATACTACTTTTACATAAAATTTGTCATTTATTATTATTGAAATTTAACAAAATCTTTATTTTTTCAGATACATTGTTTTTTTTAGTGATTTTAATTCTGCTCTGTGTTTTTTAATTCGATTTTCTCTTCGATTCATGGTGCTATTCGCCACTTTTTTTCCTTCGCTGTTTCCAAATTGTTCTGCTCCAAAGCTCACGATTATTTTGCTCATTTCTAGTCGTTTATCAACGGAGCCTTTCAAAATCAATGTCAGGATCTCGCTGACGTCCAAATCAAAAGCTTGTCAAGAGTTTGTATTTGTTGCTGCAGGCCATTTGATCTTTTTCCGAAAATTACTTGATGTTATGTTGCTGGACATATTGACCCCTACTTGGAAGGACTGGGTACTGTGGTGTGCATCCTGGCCCTGCTCTTCCTGCGTCTCACCAGGAGAGTATCCTGTGTGTTGCAGATTGTCAATACGTGCCATGCATTTCATTTTCGTCTGATGTATCTTCAGGCCACGCATATTTTTACATTTCCTACCACAGGGGCAAGTCAACTTCGATTGATGTGGTAAGCCATGGTTCGTAACCGATAAATCTGTCCAATTAGGGATCTCATTCTCCCCCGCCTCTCGGGATCCCTTGGGGGTATCTACTTGTAATCGTGTCTGTAGCACATTTATTTTGACATGCTGGGTTGTTAGCCCAAGCATGTAACCTTTGTAGTCTCTTATACCGTCAACTGTCTTTCCAATTTGTCTTTCAGACTATTCCTGAATTGTCATTCGGTCTTTCCCGAAAGTCACTGCTTAACAGGAAAATGATTTCAAACATACTCTCCGTAATGGGGGCGCTAGAGTGTGTCGTCAGTGATGTCATCGCGAGGATCACTAGGGGGTTTCGGGTCTTTCAACATCATACCCCCGTCACCGTGCCGACCCGACCAGAGATGATCAGCCTCCGGCCCACCATCGATAAGCGCTTTCAGACACTGGAAAATTACGTTTAGGACCGGTACGAAACCTTGCAAATGCTTTCGATTGGCGACAGTCAGAGCCACTTTCCATTTAGAAGCGAACCGCACATGAGCTCGTCCGAAACATTAATTTAGACGCAGAATTTCGAGGAATTTTAGCTAACAATTTGGAATCCAGGCACTCTCTCTTTTGATCCATAACCAATTAGCTGTTCTTTCTGCTGTTTTGGTTATGGATTTGAGTGCTTTTCTTTTTTTTACTCCCACTATCCCAATATCTGTTAATGCTTTGCATAAGGACCTTGCTGCAAATCATCTAGTCTCCACTTCTATAGGAGTGCAGCTAGCCCTCCAGCCGTTAACCCTGCAACTCTCCAGAAGTTCGTCATATTTTAACTTCTTCCTTTCATGAGCTTCCTCTGCGTTTTCCTCCCAGGAGACCGTCAGTTCCCACAAGACTATCTTCTTCAATTTATGTGAGAAGAAAACTATATCTGGGCGAAGTTTTGTGATGGTAATTTGCTCTGGGAATTTCAATCTTGAGCCTATATCGGCCCTTAATTCCCAGTCATTGCAGGAGATAGCAGGTTTGGATTTACCTTTCTATTTCGTGGAATTTTCGCGCCCGCTTTAATAAATTTTATCTGCCTTGTGTCTGGGTTGTAAACATTCTCTTTGATAGCATTTTGAACTATTTTCACGATCTCCTTTAGAATTTCGTCATAGCGCCACCTGTAACGCCCATCAGCTAGTGCAGATTTACAGCTACTCAGTATATGTTTTAGGGTACTTCTACATAGAAACATGAATATAATTTACCTTTACCTTATATTTTGTGTATTTCCTTACAGAAAATGAAAATAAGCTTTTTTACCACATTTTACGTATTTCTGAAAATGAGATTTTTCTCTCATATTTTGCATTTTTCTTTATGGAAATATGAAAATATGCTACTAGTACTTAAAATCTTTAATATTTTATTTTAGAAATTTAAAATATATCTTCATTTTTGTCAGATATTTAGTTTTTCTACCTCGAAACATGGAAATAGCTAATTTTAGCGTATATTTTGTGTATTTCCATATAGAAATATGAAAATAATCTTTTCTACCAGAATTTACGTATTTCTGTATTGAAATATGAAAATTAGTTTTTTCTCCCATATTTTGCATTTTTCTTTATGGAAGTATGAAATATGCCACTTTTGCAAAAAAATTGTCATTTTTTATTTCAGAAATCTAAAAAAAAACTTAATTTTTGTCGGATATTTTGCTTTCCTACATAGAAACATGAAAATAATCTACCTTCACCTTATAGTTTGTGTATGTCTATATAAGAATATGAAAATAAGCTTTCTTATCAAATTTTAAGTATTTCTGTATGGAAATATGAAAATAATTTTTGTTCTTTCATATTTTGCATTTTTCTTTATGTAAATATGAAAATATGCTACATTTACATAGAATGTGTCAGTTTATATTTTAGAAATTTAAAAAAAAATTTTTGACAGATATTTTTTACATAAAATTTGTCATTTATTATTATAGAAATATAAAAAAATCTTCATTTTTTTTTCTACCTCGAAAGATGAAAATATGTACCTTTAACGGATATTTTGTGTATAGAAATATGAAAATAAGCTTCTTTCCCACATTTTGCGTATTTCTGTATGGAAAATGAAAATGAGCATTTTTCTCTCATATTTTGCATTTTTCCTTATGGGAATATGAAAATATGCTTATTTAACATACAATTTGTCATTTTTCAGTTTAGAAATTTTAAAAAATCTTCATTTTTGGCAGGTATTTCGTTTTTCTACATAGAAACATGACAATAAACTATCATCACCTTATATTTTGTGTATTTCTAAATAGATATATGAAAATAAGATTCTACCACATTTTAAGTATTTCTGTAAGGAAATATGACAATAAGCTTTTTTTTTTCTCATATTTTGCATTTTTTTATATGGATATATGAAAATATGCTATATAAAATCTGTCATTTTTTATTTTAGAAATGAAAAAAATGTCCATTTTTGTCAGATATTTTGTTTGTCTACATAGAAACATAAAAATAAACTACCTTTATATCATATTTTATGTATTTCCATATAGAAATTTGAAGATAAGCTTTTTAACATATTTTAATTATTTCTGTATAGTATAGAAATATGAAAATAAGCATTTTTTTTCCGTTATGGAAATATGAAAATCTGCTACTTTTACATAAAATCCTTCATTTTTTATTTTAGAAATTTAAAAAAACTTGTTCATCTTTGTCAGATATTTTGTTTGTCTACAGAGAAGCATGAAAATAAGCTACCTTTACATTATATTTTGTGTATTTACATATAGAAATATGCAAATAAGCTTTTTGAACATATGATACGTATTTCTGTATCGAAATATGAAAATAATCATTTTTCTTTCATATTTTGCATTTTTCTGTATGGAAACATGAAAATATGCTACTTTTACATAGAATGTGTCAGTTTATATTTTAGAAATTTAAAAAAAAATTTTTGACAGATATTTTTTTTCTACACAGATACATGAAAACAATCTACTTTTTTCTTATATTTTTTGTATTTCTATACAGAAATATGAAAATAAGCTTTTTAACTTATTTTACGTATTTCTGTATGGCAATATAAAAATAAGCATTTATCCGTCATATTTTGCATTTTTCTTTATGGAAATATGCAAATATGCTACTTTTACATAAATTTGTCATTTTTTAATTTAGAAATTAAAAAAAAAATTCATTTTTGTCAAATATTTTGTTTTTCTATATCGAAACATGTAAATAAGCTACCTTTAACTTATATTTTGTGTATTTCCAGGTAGAAATATGAAAATTAGCTTTTTTCTCATAGTTTGCATTTTTCTTTATGAAAATATGAAAATATGCTACTTTTACATAAAATTTGGGTCTTATTACAGAAAATTTAAAAAATCTTCATTTTTGTCAGATATTTCTACCTCGGAATATGAAAATAGCAACCTTCAACGTATATTTTGTGTTTTTCCATATAGAATTATGAAAATAAGCTTTTTTCTCTCATATTTTTCATTATCCTTTATGGAAATAGGAAATATGCTACTATTGTAAAATATTTGTCATTTTTTATTTCAGAAATTAAATAAAAAATTCATTTTTGTCAGATATTTTGCTTTTCTACATAGAAACATGAAAATAATCTACCTTTACCTTATATTTTGTGTATTTATATATAGGAATATGAAAATAAGCTTTTTTACCACATTTTACGTATTTCTGTATGGAAATATGAAAATAGGCTTTTTTTCTCTCATATTTTGCATTTTTCTGTATGGAAATATGAAATTCGCTACTTTTACATAAAATTTGTCATTTATTATTATAGAATTTAAAAAAATCATTTATTTAAGATATTTTGTTTTTCTACATAGAAACATGACAATAAGCTACCTTCACTTTATATTTTGTGTATTTCTATATAGATATATGAAAATAAGCTTTTTACCACATTTTAAGCATTTCGATAAGGAAATATGAAAATAGCTTTTTTTATCTCATATTTTGCATTTTTCTTTATGAAAATATGAAAATATGCTAATTTACATAACACTTATCATTTTTTATTTTAGAAATTAAAAAATGTCCATTTTTGTCAGATATTTTGTTTTTCTACATAGAAACATGAAAATAAACTACCTTTACCTTATATTTTATGTATTTCCATATAGAAATTTGAAGATACGCATTTTAACATATTTTAATTATTTCTGTATAGAAATTTGAAAATAAGTATGTTTCTCTCGAATTTTCCCTTTTTCGTCATGGATAATATGCCACTGCTACATAAAGTTATCATTTCATATCTAAGAAATATAAAACAATCTTTATTTTTGTCAGATGTTTTGTTTTCTAGAGAGAAACATGAAAATATGCTACCTTTACCTTATATAATTTTTGTATTTGCATATAGAAATATGAAAATAAGCTTTTTATCATAATTTCCGTATTTCTGAATGTAAATATGAAAATAGGTTTTTTATCCCGTAATTTGCAGTTTACTTTATGGAGATATAATATTATGCTACTTTTACATAAAATTTGTAATTTGTTATTTCAGAAATTAAAAAATATCGTCATTTTTTCAGATATTTATTTTCTACATAGAAACATGAAAATAAGCTACTTTTATTTTATATTTTGCGTATTTCCATATAGAAATATGAAAATAAGCTTTTTTTACCACATTTAACGTATTTCTGTATGGAAATATGAAAATAGGCTTTTTTTTCTCATATTTTGCATTTTCCTTTATGGAAATATGAAGAGATGCTACTTTTACATAAGATTTGACATTTTTTATTTTAGAAATTTAAACAAAATTTTCATTTCTCTCCGATATTTTGTTTTCTACATAGAAACATGAAAAGAAGCTACCTGTACCTTATATTGTGTGTATTCCCATATAGAAATATGAAAATAAGCCATTTTACGACATTGTAAGTGTTTCTGTATTGAAATATGAAAATAAGCTTTTTTCTCTCATATTTCGCATCTTTATTTAAGGAAACATGAAAATATGCTACTTTTACATAAAATGTGTCATTTTTATTTTAGAAATTTAAAAGAAATCTTCATTTTCGTCAGATATTTTGTTTTTATATATAGAAACATGAAAATAAGCTACCGTTACCTTATATTGTGTATTTCCATATAGAAATATGAAAATAAGCTTTCTTAATACATTTTGCGTATTTCTGTATGGAAATAAGAAATAAACATTTTTCTCTCATATTTTGCATTTTTCTTCATGGAAATATTAACATATGCAACTTTTACATAAAAGTTGTCATTTGTTATGTTAGAATTTAAAAAGAAACCTTCATTTTTTGCAGCTATTTTGTCTTTCTACGTAGAAATATAAAAATAATCTAACTTTACTTTAGATTTTGTGTATTTCCATATAGGAATATGAAAAAAAGTTTTATTTATCACATTTTACGTATTTCCGTATGGAAATAAGTAAATAAGCTTCTTTCTCTCATATTCTGCATTTGTGTTTATGTAAATATGTAAATATGCAACTTTGACATAAAATCTGTCTTGTTTTTAGAAACTTGTTAGTTTTTTGTTTTTTCTACATAGAAACATGGAAATCAGCTACCTTCACCTTATATTTTGTGTATTTCTATATAGAAACATGAAAATAAACTTTCTTACAACATTTAACGTATTTCTGCATGGAAATATGAAAATAGTTTTTTCTCACATATTTGCATTTTTCTTTATGGAGATATAATAATATGCTACTTTTACATAAAATTTATCATTTTTATTTTAGAAATTAAAAAAAACGTCATTTTTTCAAATATTTTTCTTTCTACATAGAAACATGAAAATAAGCTACCTTTACCTTATATTTTGTGTATTTGCATATAGGAATATTAAAATAAGCTCTTTTATCACATTTTACATATTGCTGTATGGAAATAAGAAAATAAGCTTTTTCTCGCATATTTTGCATTTTTTCCTTATGGAAATATGAAAATAATCAACTTTTACATAAAATTTGTCATTTTTTATTTTAGAAATTTAAAAAATCTTCATTTTTGTCCGATATTTTTTTTTCTACATAGAAACATGAAGATAGCTACCTGTACTTTACATTTTGTCTATTTCCATATAGAAATATGAAAATAAGCCTTTTTACCACATTTTAAGTGTTTCTGTATGGAAATATGAAAATTAGCTTTTTTCTCTCATATTTTGAATTTTTTTTACTGAAATAGGAAAATATGCTACTTTTACTAAAATTTGATATTTTTTATTTTAGAAATTTTAAAGAAATCTTTGTCGGATATTTTGTTTTTCTACAGAGAAATATGAAAATGGGCTACCTATACATTATATTGTGTATTTCCATATAGAAATATGAAAATAATCTTTTTCACCATATTTTACGTATTTCTGTATTGAAATATGAAAATAAGCTTTTTTCTCTCATATTTTGCATATTCCTTTATGGAAACATGAAAATATACTACTTTTGCAAAACATTTGTCATTTTTTAATTTAGAAATTAAAAAAAAACTTAATTTTTGTCAGTTATTTTGTTTTTCTACATAGAAACATGAAGATACGCTACCGTTACCTTATATTATGTTTTTCCATATAGAAATATGAAAATAAGCTTTTTTAACACATTTTGCGTATTTCTGTATTGAAATATGAAAATAAGCTTTTTTCTCTCATATTTTGCATTTTTTTTTATGGAAATATGAAAATATTCTACACTTACATAAAACTTGTCATTTTATTTAGAAATTAAAAAAATCGTCATTTTTATCTACATAGGAACATGGAAATCAGCTACCTTTACCTTATATTTTGTGTATTTCCATATAGAAAAATGAAAATAAGCGTTCTTACCACATTTTACGTATTTCTGTATGGAAATATGAAAATAGGTTTTTTCTCTCATATTTAGCATTTTTGTATTTGGGATATGATAATATGCTACTTTTTAATATAATTTGTCATTTTTCATTTTAGAAATAAACAAAAATTTGTCATTTTTTCAAATATTTTTTTCTCCAGAGAAACATGAAAATAAGCTACCTTTAACTTATATTTTGTGTGTTTGCATATAGGAATATGAAAAAAAAGTTTTTTTAAAATCACATTTTACGTATTTCTTTATGGAAATAAGAAAATAAAAGTATTTACTCGCTTATTTTGCATTTTTCTTTATGGAGATATGCAAATATGCAACTTTTACAGAAAATTTGTCATTTTTAATTTTAGAAATTTAAAAAATTCTTCATTTTTTTCAGATATTTGGTTTTTCCACATAGAAATATGAAAATAAGCTACCTTTAACTTATATTTTGTGTATTTCTATATAGACAAATGAAAATTTTTTTTTTACCACATTTTACGTATTTCTGTATGGAAATACGAAAATCAGCATTATTTCCCATTTTTGTTATGGAAATATAAAATATGCTACCTTTACATAAGATTTGTCATTTGTTATGTTAGAAACATAAAAAAATATCATCATTTTTGTCAGATAGTTTGTTTTTCTACATAGAAACATGAAAATAAGGTACCTTAATTATATTTTGGGTATTTCCATATAGAAATATGAAAATATGATTTTTTTTCATATTGTGTATTTCTTTATAGAAATATGAAAATATGCTACTTTTACATAAAATTTGTCATTTGTAATGTTAGAAGTTTAAAAAAAATCTTTGTCTTTTCCAGATATTTTGTTTTTGTGCATAGAAACCTGAAAATACGCTTCCTTTACCTTATATTTTTTGTTTTTCTATATAGAAATATGAAAATAAACTTTTTCCGACATTTTAAGTTTTTCTGTACGGAAATATGAAAATAAGGTTTTTTTCTCATATTGCATTTTGCCTTATGAAAATATAAGATATGCTACTTATATATAAAAATTTTGTCATTTTTTATTTTAGAAAATAAGAAATGTTCATTTTGTCAGATATTATCTTTTTCTACATTGAAACATGAAAATAAGCTAACTTTACCTTATATTTTGTGTATTTACATATAGAAATATGAAAATAAGCTCTTTTACGACATTATAATTTTTTCTGTATGGAAATATGAAAATAATTTTTTTTTTCCTCACATTTTGCATTTTCTTTCAGGAAATATGAAAATATGCTACTTTTGCAAAACATTTGTCAGTTTTTATTTTAGAAATTTACAAAAATCTTCATTTTCTTCACATATTGCGTTTTTCTACATAGAGACATGAAAATAAGTTACCTTTAACTTATATTGTGTTTTCTATAGAGAAATATAAAAATAAGCTTCTTTACCACATTTTACGTATTTCTATATGGAAATATGAAAATATGTATTTTCTCTCACATTTTGCATTTTTCTTTATGGAAATACGAAAATATTTTACATGGAAATATGTATATAAGATTTTTTTCTCATATTTTGCAATTTTCTTTATGGACATATATGCTACTTTTACATGAAATTTGTCGTTTTTTATTTTAGAAAATAAAAAAATCTTCATTTTTGTCACATATTTTGGTTTTCTACATTGGAACATGAAACAAAGTAATATTTTGTGTATTTCCATATAGAAATATGAAAATAAGCTTTTTCCCACATGTTACGTATTTATGAAAATAAGACTTTTTCTTTCATATTTTGCATTTTTCTTTATGGAAATATGAAATTATGCTACTTTTACATAAAATTGGTTATATTTTATTTTAGAAAATTTTCAAAAATCTTCATGTTTGTCAGATATTTTGCTTTTATATATCGAAACATGAAGAAAGCTACGTTTACTTATATTTTGTGCATTTCTATATTGAAATATGAAAATAAGCTTTTTTTACCACATTTGACGTATTCCTGTATGGAAAAACGAAAATAAGCTTTCATCTCTTATATATTGCATTTTTCTTTATGGAAATATGAGAGTATGCTACTTTTACATAAAAGTTGTCATTTTCTATAAGAAATTTAAAAAAATCTTCATTTTTGCCAGATATTTTGTTTTTCTACATAGAAACATGATAATAATCGACCATTACATGATATTTTGTGTATTTCCATATAGAAATATTAAAATATGCTTTTTTATAACATTTTAAGTTTGTCTGTATGGAAATATGAAAATAACCTTTTTTTCTCCGATATTTTGCATTTTTCTTCATGCAAATTTGAAAATATGCTACCTTTACAGAAAATATTTCAATTTTTATTTTAGAAATTAATAGAAATCATCTTTATGGAAATATGAAAATAGGGGTTTTTCTCTCATATTTTGCATTTTCTTTATGAAAATATGGAAATATGCTATTTTTACATAAAATTTGCCATTTTGTAATTTGGAAATTAAAAAAAGAAATTCATTTTCTCAGATATTTTATTTGTCTTCATAAAAACATGAATATAAGCTACCTTTACCTTATATATTGTGTATTTTCATATAGAAATATGATAATAAGCTTTTTACGACATTTCCCTCTTTCTGTATGGAAATATGAAAATAAGCATTTTTCTCTCAAATTTTGCATTTTTCTTCATAGAAACATGCAAATAAGCTAACTTTACAATATATTTTGTATATTTCCATATAGAAATATGAAATTAATCTTTTTTTACTACATTTTACGTATTTCTGTATGGAAGTATGAAAATAAGCATTTTTCTTTCAAAGTTTGTAATTTTCTTCATGGAAATTTGAAAATATGCTACTTTTACATAAAAAATTGTCAGTTTTTAATTTAGAAAAAAATAATTTTTGTCAAATATGTTGTTTTTATACATAGAAACATGAAAATAAGCCACCTTTACCTAATATTTTGTGTTTTTCCATATAGAAATATGAAAGTAAACTTTTTTTACCACATTTTACGTATTTCTGTATAGAAATATAAAAATAAGCTTTTTTCTCTCATATTTTGAATTTTCGTTCATGGAAATATGAAAATATGCTACTTTTACATGAAAGTTGTCATTTTTATTTCAGAAATTTTCAAGAAATCTTCATTTTTGTTAGATATGTTGTTTTTCTACATAGAAACATGAAAATAGCTACCTTCTACCTTATATTTTGTGTATTTCCTTATAGAAATATGATAATAAGCTTTTTTACCACATTTAAATATTTATGTATGGACATATGAAATTAAGATTTCTCGCATATTTACATTTCTCTTCATGGAAATATGAAAATATGCCACTTTTACATAAAATATGTCATTTCTATCTTTTTCAAATTAAAAAAAATCTTTATTTTTATCAGATATTTTGTTTTCCTACATAGAAACATGAAAATAAGCTTCCTTTACCTTATATATTGTGTATTTCCATATAGAAATACGAACATTATCTTTTAACCATATTCTAAGTATTTCTGTATGGAAATATGAACATAAGCTTTTTTCTAAACTATATTGCATTTTTCTTTATGGAAATATAAAATATGCTACTTTTACATAAAATTTGTCATTTTTCATTTTAGAAAATAAAACAAAATCTTCATTTTTGTCAGATATTTTTTCTACATAGAAACATGAAAATAAGCTACGTTTACATTATATTTTGTGTTCTTTCATATAGAAATATGAAAATAAACTTTTATACCACATTTTACGTGTTTCTGTATAGAAATATGAAAATAAGCATTTTTCTATCATATTTTGCATTTTCCTTCATGAAAATAGAAAAATATGCTTCGTTTACATAAAATTTGAAATTATTTATTTTAGAAATTTTAAAGAAATCTTCATTTTCGTCGGTTAATTTGCTTTTCTACATAGAAACATGAAAATAAGCTACCTTTCACTTATATTTTGTGTATTTCCATGTAGAAATACGAAAATTATCTTTTTACAACATTCTAAATATTTCTGTATGAGAATATGACAATAAGATTCTTTTCTCTCATAAATTGCATTTGCCTTTATGGAAATGTGAAAATATGCTACTTTTACAGAAAATCTTGATTTTGTATTTTAGAAATTAAAAAAAAAATCATTTTTGTCAGATAATAAGTTTTTTTTTTACATAGAAACAAGAAAATAATCTTTACCTTATATTTTTTGTATTTCCATATAGACATATGAAACTAAGCTTTTCTACTACATTTTACGTATTTCTGTATGGAAATATGAACATAAGTTTTTTCCTCATATTTTGCAATTTTCTTAATTGAAATTTGAAAATATGCTACTTTTACATGAAATTTGTCACTTTTCATTTTTGAAATTTAAAATTAAATCTTCGTTTTTGTCAGATATTTTCTCTTTCTACATAGAAACATAAGAATAAGCTACCTTTACCTTATAGTGTATGTTTTTACATATAGAAATATGAAAATAAGCTTTTTTTCCATATTTTAAGTATATCTGTAAGAAAATATGCTTTTTTTCTCTCCTATACTGCATTTCTCTTTATGGAAATATAAAATATGCTATTTTACATATAATTTGACATTTTTTATTTTAAAAAATAAATCAAAATCTTCATTTTTGTCAGATACTTTGTTTTCAGACATTGAAACATGAAAATTAGCTACCCTTACCTTATATTTTGTGTATTTCCATATAGAAATATGAAAATAAGCTTTTTACGTATTTCTGTATGGAAATATGTACATAAGCTTTTTTTTCTCATATTTAGCAATTTTCTTTATGGAAATATGAAAATATGCTACTTTTACATACAGTTGGTTATTTTTTATTTTAGAAATTTAAAAAAATCATTTTGGTCAGATATTTTGCTTTTCTATATAGAAACATGAAAATAAGCTACGTTTACTTATCTGTTGTGCATTTCTATATAGAAATATGAAAAAAATTTTTTACCACATTTTAGGTATTTCTGTATGGAAATATGAAAATAAGATTTTATCTCATATTTTGGATTTTTCTTTATCGAAATATGAACATATGCAACTTTTATATATAATTTGTCATTTTTCTATGAGATATTTCAAACGAACCATCAGTTTGGCCAGATATTTTGTTTTTCTACATAGAAATATGATAATAAGCTACATTTACATTATATTTTGTGTATTTCCATATGGAAATATGAAAATAAGCTTTTTACCACATTTTACCTATTTCTGTATGGAAATATGTACATAAGACTTTTTATTCATATTTTGCAATTTTCTTTATGGAAATATGAAAATATGCTACTTTTACATACAATTGGTTTATTTTTTATTTTAAAACTATTTTAAAAATTTTCATTTTGGTCAGATATTTTGCTTTTCTATATAGAAACATGAAAATCGGCTACGTTTACTTATCTATTGTGCATTTCTATATAGAAATATGAAAATTTTCTTTTTTACCGCATTTTAGGTATTCTGTATGGAAATATGAAAATAAGCTTTTATCTCTCATATTTTGCATTTTTCTTTATCAAAATATGAAAATATGCTACTTTTACCTATAATTTGTCATTTTTCTATAAGAAATTTAAAACGAACCATCAGTTTTGCCAGATATTTTGTTTTTCTACATAGAAACATGATAATAAGCTACCTTTACATTATATTTTGTGTATTTTCATATAGAAATATGAAAATAAGCTTTTTACCACATGTTAAGTTTTTCTGTATGGAAATATGAAAATAACCTTCTACTGTCATATATTACATTTTTCTTCATGTAAATATGAAAATATGCTACTTTTACACAACATTTGTCAATTTTTATTTTAGAAATTAAAAATAAGACTTCCTTTTTGTCAGATATTTTGTTTTTCTACACAGAAACATGAAAATAAATTATGTTTTACTTATATTGTGCATTTGTATATAGAAATATGAAAATAATCTTTCTTACCACATTTTACGTATTTCTGTATGAAAATATGAAAATAAGCTTGTTAACGACATTTTCAGTATTTCTGTATGGAAATATGAAAATAAGCTTTTTTCTCTTACATTTAGCATTTTTCCTTCATGGAGATATGAAAATATTCTACTTTTACAAAAATATTGTCAATTCTTATCTTAGAAATTTTTAAAAAATCTTCATTTTCTTCAGGTATTTCGTATTACTTCATGGAAACATGAAAATAAGCTACCTTATTAGATTAAGATAGAAAGACTGTCATGAATAGTTTGAGATAGAAAGTGTTACGAGGATGCATTTATATATAAAAATAATATTAATAATCTCTAAGAAGTTGTAGTAAGGGATTCATTTGATTCCTACTTGTTATTACGAAATGTTTTAATTCATGAAGTAGTCGTAAAAAACAAGGAAATTAAAAATAGAACATTTGGAAGATGCTAGAATGTTCAACAAAATTCAAATAAAATCCAGAGAATTCTAAAGGATTCTAGAATATGCAAATTAGGTGTTAACCACTATAAAAATAGATTTTGGGAAGAGAGTAGTCAGTTGTTAACAGAATTTGCTGATTATCAACTCCAGCCTGATTCGCGGATCTGTGCATACATCCGAAAGAATCACTAAGAAAAGTTGCCGACCAACTAAAACCTGAAAGAGAACCTCATGGAACTATATGGGTAAAAATATATTTTTGACTCTTTCATTGACCAAACTAATAATTATTCTTTATATACACATTTGAGGATTTCCAAAAAGTATAGCACTTAAACTTCTTTGCTATCTTAACTGGGTAAAGATATTTGACACCTTCCTCCCCCTTCGTAAATATTTCACCTGCCAGTAGTAAACGCTGTTTTTCTTTTTGAATACAAAAACTCTATATTTGTAATTATTTTTATTTAATGTTTTGGTAAATTAAATATTTGTTTTATCTCTGAGTTTTGGTTAATGAAAAACTTTTTTTGTTTCTCTGAACATGTAACAAAATTGGGGGCTCGTCTAACTCTATAATATAATAATAACTCTATAATATACCTCTACTTTTCAGTATACATTTTTGATACCTGATTTTAAAATGAAATTGTTAATATGAATTAGTTATATTTTAGCTTTAAAATTAGCTTTAATTGAAAGTCAAGAGATTAAATTTAGTAACTACAGTAAACAAAATACACATACGTATTTTAAAGCGAAATTATATTGATTGGAAGTTAACATTTTTCAGATTAAAAAAAAGTACCGCCATTTTTTTGATTGATCGACACATTTTTAAACAGTAGCCACATTCCTGTTTTAAAAATCTGGCAAAAATAAAATATACGTCGCTGACACGTTATTGAAGTCAATTTTTTAAATTAAAACTTAACTTTATCTGATTTCAAAATATTTACTTGCTTACTCTCTGAGATATTCGCTATAAGTTTGTCTGATATTTTGTTTTTCTACATAGAAACATGAAAATAAGCTAACTTTACATTATATTTTGTGTATTTGCATATAGAAATATGAAAATAAACTCTTTTACCACATTATACGTTTTTCTGTATGTAAATAAGTTTTTTTTCTCATATTTTGAATTTTCCTTTATGGAAATACGAAAATATGCTACTTTTACATGAAATTGGTTATTTTTTATTTTAGAAATTTTTAAAAAATCTTCATTTTTGTCAGATATTTTGTTTTTCTACATAGAAACATGAAAAAAATACCCTTACCTTATATTTTGTATGTAAATATGGAAATGTGAATGTAAGCTTTTTTACCACATTTTACGTATTTGTCTAGGAACTATGAAAATAAGCATTCTTTCGCTCATATTTTGCAATTTTCTTTATGGATATATGAAAATATGCTAATTTTACATCACATTTTCATTTCTTATTTTAGAAATTAAAAAGAATCTTCATTTTTGAAAGACATTTTGTTTTTCTACATAGAAACATGAAAATAAGTTGCATTTACCTTATATTTTATGTATTTCCATATAGACATATGAAAATTTTCTTTTTTTACCACATTTTAGGTATTTCTGTATGGAAATATGAAAATACGATTTTTTTTTTACACATATATTGCATTATTCTTAATGGAAATATGAAAAGATGCTACTTTTACATGAAATATGTCATATGTTTCTTAAGAAAGTTAAAAGAATTTCATTTTTGTCAGATATTCGGCTTTTCTACATTGAAACATGAAAATAAGCCCTCTTTACTTTATTTTTTGTGTATTTCCATATAGAAATATGAAAATAAGCTTTTTCACCACATTTTAAGTATTTCTGTATGGTAATACGAAAATAAGATTTTTTCTCTCATATTTTCAGTTTCCGTAATGGAAATATGAAAATATGCTACTTTTACATAAAATCTGTCTTTTTCTGTGTTAGAAATTAAAAAAATAACTTCACTTTTGTCAGACATTTTGCTTTTTTATATAGAAACATGAAAAGAAGATACATTTACATTATATTTAGTGTATTTCCATTTAGGAATATGAAAAGAATTTTTTTTTACCACATTGTAAGTATGGAAATATGAAAATAAGCTTGTTTTCTCTCATATTTTGCATTTGTCTTTATAGAAATATGAAAATATGCTACGTTTAATTACAATTTGTCATTTTTTATTTTAGAAATTTAAAAATATCTTCATTTTTGTCAGAAATTTTGTTTTTCTACATAGAAACATGGAAAAAAACTACCTTTACCTTATATTTTGTGTATTTCCATATAGAAATATGAAAAGAAGCTTTTGTACCTCATTGTACTTATTTCTGTATAGAAATAAGAATGTAAGCTATTTTCTCTCGGATTTTGCATTTTTCTTTATGGAAATATGAAAATATTCTACTTTTACATAAAATTTGTCATTTTTTAATTTAGAATTTTAAAAGAAATCTTCATTTTTGTCAGATTTTTTTTTCTGCACAGAAACATGAAAATAAGCTACCTTTACTTAATAATCAGTTTATTTCTTTACGGAAGTATGAAAATAAGCTTTTTTACCACATTTTACGTATTTCTGTATGTACATATGTAAATAACCTTTTTTCTCACATTTTGCATATGTTTTATGGAAAAATGAAAATATGCTACTTTTACATAAAATTTGTCATTGTTAATTTTAGTAATTTAAAAAGAAATTTCATTTTTGTAGACATTTTGTTCTTCTATATAGAAACATGAAAATAAGCTACATTTACATAATATTCTGTGTATTTCCACATAGAAATTTGAAAATAAGCTTTTTTACCACATTTTATGTATTTCTCTATGGGAATAAGAAAAAAAAACATTTTTCTCTCATATTTTGCAATTTTCTTTATGTAAATATGAAAAATATGCTACTTTACATAAAATTTGTCATTTCTTATTTTAGAAATTGTAAAAGAATGATCATGTTTGAATGTTACTTTGTTTTTCTACAAACAAACATGAAAATAAGCTACCTTTAACATATATATAGTGTATTTCCTTGTAGAAGCATGTAAATTATCTTTTTTTAGCACAGTTTAAGTATTTCTGTATGTAAATATAATCATCAGATTTTTAATGTCATATTTTGCATTTTCCTTTATCGAAATATGAAAATATTCTACTTGTACATAAAATTTGTCATGTTTTATTTTAGAAAATTTTAAAAAATCATCATTTTTGTCAGATATATTTTTTCTATATAGAAACATGAAAATAATCTCCCTTTGCTTTATAGTTTGTGTATTTTCATATAGAAATAAGAGAATAAGATTTTTCACCACAGTTTACGTATTTCTGCATGGAAATATGAAAATAAGATTTTTTCTCTCATATTTTCCATTTTTCTTGATGGAAATATGAAAATATGCTACTTTTACATATAATTCGTCATTTTTCACTTTGGAAATTTAAAAGGAATCGTCATTTTTGTCAGATACTTCTTTTTCTACTAAGATACATGAAAATAAGCTACCTTTACATTATATTTTGAGTATTTCCACATAGAAATATGAAAACAAGCTTTTTTTTTACCGTATTTTAAATATTTTTGTGTGGAAATAGCTTTTTGTGTGGAAATAAGCTTTTTTCTCTCATATTTTGCATATTTCTTTATTGAAATATGAAAATTTCCTACTTGCACATGAAATTAGTCATTTTTTAATTTAAAAATTTACAAAAACATTTTCATTTTTTAAATATTTATTTATTTTACATCGAAACCTGAAAATAAGCTACATTTAAATTATATTTTCTGTATTTCCATTTAGAAATATGAAAATGAGCTTTATACCATATAATAAGTATTACTTTACAGAAGTTTAAAAACTTTGAAAAATACGTTGAAAAACTATGCGAAATCAGCTAAAAAGTGATACTTTGTGATAAATATTTTGAAATTTTCAGAGTCTCAGAAAATTAATTCATCCTTAGGACAAATTAATGAAAATAGGTGAAACATGTTGAAACCACTTGGTATGAATAGAAAACACATAGATATTAAACAAACTTTAGGGACTTCAATATTTTCTGGGAGTTTGAATATCTGGAAAATGCAATAGATTTATTAAGTAAATTTTGAAAATTTCAAACTTTCAGAAAATTAATTTATTTTCAGATAAATTAATAAAAATTATTATATCATGTTGATAACATTAGGTAACAATAGGAAACGCTTAGATTTTAAAAAAATATTGGAGGTTTCGATACTTTACAGAAGTTTAAAAACTTTGCAAAATACGTTGAAAAACTATGCGAAATCAGCTTAAAAAGTCATACATTTTGAGGTATATTTTGAAATATTCAGAGTCTCAGAAAATTAATTCATCCTTAGGATAAATTAATGAAAATAGGTGAAACATGTTGAAACCACTTGGTATGAAAAGAAAACACTTAGATATTAAAAAAAGTTAAGGTTCTTCAATATGTTCTGGGAGTTTGAATATCTCGAAAATGCAATAGATTTATTACGTAAATTTTGCAAATTTCAAACATTCAGAAAATTAATTTATCTTTCAGATAAATTAATAAAAATTATTATATCATGTTGATAACATTAGGTAACAATAGGAAAGGCTTAGATCTCAAAAAAACTTTTGAGTTTTCGATATTTACAGAAGTTTATAAAGTTTGAAAAATACGTTGAAAAACTATGCGAAATCTGCTAAAAAGTGATACTTTTTGAGGTATATTTTGAAATATTCAGAGTCCCAGAAAATTAATTCATCCTTAGGATAAATTAATTAAAATAGATGAAACATGTTGAAACCACTTGGTATGAATAGAAAACACTTAGATATTACAAAAATTTTAGGGTCTTCAATATTTTCTGGGAGTTGGAATATCTCGAAAATGCAATAGATTTATTACGTAAATTTTGAAAATTTCAAAGTTTCAGAAAATTAATTTATCTTTCAGATAAATTAATAAAAATTGTTATATCATGTTGATAACATTAAGTAATAATAGGAAACGCTTAGATTTTTAAAAAATTTTCGAGTTTTCGATACTTTACAGAAGTTTAAAAAATTTGAAAATTACGTTTCAAAACTATGCGAAATCAGCTAAAAAGTGATACTTTTTGAGTTATATTTTGAAATTTTAAGAGTCTCAGAAAATTAATTCATCCTTAGGATAAATTAATGAAAATAGGTGAAACATGTTGAAACCACTTGGTATGAATAGAAAACACTTAGATATTAAAAACATTTTAGGGTCTTCAATATTTTCTGGGAGTTTGAAATTCTCGAAAATGCAATAGATTTATTACGTAAATTTTGAAAATTTCAAAGTTTCAGAAAATTAATTTATCTTTCAGATAAATTAATAAAAATTGGTATATCATGTTGATAACATTAGGTAACAATAGGAAACGCATAGATTTTTAAAAAATTTTGGAGGTTTCGATACTTTACAGGAGTTTAAAAACTTTGAAAATTACGTTGAAAAACTATGCGAAATCAGCTAAAAGGTGATACTTTTTGAGGTATATTATGAAATTTTCAGAGTCTCAGAAAATTAATTCATCCTTAGGATAAATTAATGAAAATAGGTGAAACATGTTGAAACCACTTGGTATGAATAGAAAACACTTAGATATTAAAAAAACTTTAGGGTCTTCAATATTTTCTGGGAGTTTGAAAATCACGAAAATGCAATAGATTTATTACGTAAATTTTGAAAATTTCAAAGTTTCAGAAAATTAATTTATCTTTCAGATAAATTAATAAAAATTGTTATATCATGTTGATAACATTAGGTAACAATAGGAAACGCTTAGATTTTTAAAAAATTTTGGACGTTTCGATACTTTAAAGAAGTTTAAAACTTTGAAAATTGCGTTGAAAATCTATGCGAAATCAGCAAAAAGTGATACTTTTTGAGGTATATTTTGAAATTTTTAGAGTCTCAGAAAATTAATTCATCCTTAGGATAAATTAATGAAAATAGTTGAAACATGTTGAAACCACTTGGTATGAATAGAAAACACTTAGATATTAAAAAAATTTTAGGGTCTTCAATATTTTCTGGGAGTTTGAAAATCACGAAAATGCAATAGATTTATTACTAAATTTTGAAAATTTCAAAGTTTCAGAAAATTAATTTATCTTTCAGATAAATTAATAAAAATTGTTATATCATGTTGATAACATTAGGTAACAATAGGAAACGCTTAGATTTTAAAAAAATGTGGGAGGTTTCGATACTTTACAGAAGTTTAAAAACTTTGAAAATTACGTTGAAAAACTATGCGAAATCAGCTAAAAAGTGATACTTTTTGAGGTATATTTTAAATATTCAGAGTCTCAGAAAATTAATTCATCCTTAGGATAAATTAATGAAAATAGGTGAAACATGTTGAAAACACTTGGTATGAATAGAGAACACTTAGATATTAAAAAAATTTTAGGGTCTTCAATATTTTCTGGGAGTTTGAAAATCTCGAAAATGCAATAGATTTATTACGTAAATTTTGAAAATTTCAAAGTTTCAGAAAATTAATTTAATCTTTCAGATAAATTAATAAAAATTGTTATATCATGTTGATAACATTAGGTAGCAATAGGAAAGGCTTTGATTTTAAAAAAATTTTGGAGGTTTCGATACTTTACAGAAGTTTAAATACTTTGAAAATTACGTTGAAAAACTATGCGAAATCAGCTAAAAAGTGATACTTTTTGAGGTATATTTTGAAATTTTCAGAGTCTCAGAAAATTAATTCATCCTTAGGATAAATTAATGAAAATAGGTGAAACATGTTGAAACCACTTGGTATGAATAGAAAACACTTAGATATCAAAAAAATTTTAGGGTCTTCAATATTTTCTGGGAGTTTGAAAATCACGAAAATGCAATAGATTTATTACGTAAATTTTGAAAATTTCAAAGTTTCAGAAAATTAATTTATCTTTCAGATAAATTAATAAAAATTGTTATATCATGTTGATAACATTAGGTAACAATAGGAAACGCTTAGATTTTAAAAAATTTTGTAGGTTTCGATACTTTACAGAAGTTTAAAAACTTTGAAAATTACGTTGAAAAACTATGCGAAATCACCTAAAAAGTTATACTGTTTGAGGTATATTTTGAAATTTTCAGATTCTCAGAAAATTAATTCATCGTTAGGATAAATTAATGAAAATAGTTGAAACATGTTGAAACCACTTGGTATGAATAGAAAACACTTAGATATTAAAAAAATTTTAGGGTCTTCAATATTTTCTGGGAGTTTGAAAATCACGAAAATGCAATAGATTTATTACTAAATTTTGAAAATTTCAAAGTTTCAGAAAATTAATTTATCTTTCAGATAAATTAATAAAAATTGTTATATCATGTTGATAACATTAGGTAACAATAGGAAAGGCTTAGATTTAAAAAAATTTTGGAGGTTTCGATACTTTACAGAAGTTTAAAAACTTTGAAAATTACGTTGAAAAACTATGCGAAATCAGCGAAAAAGTGATACTTTTTGAGGTATATTTTGAAATTTTCAGAGTCTCAGAAAATTAATTCATCCTCAGGATAAATTAATGAAAATAGGTGAAACATGTTGAAACCACTTGGTATGAATAGAAAACACTTAGATATTAAAAAAATTTTAGGGTCTTCAATATTTTCTGGGAGTTTGAAAATCACGAAAATGCAATAGATTTATTACTAAATTTTGAAAATTTCAAAGTTTCAGAAAATTAATTTATCTTTCAGATAAATTACTAAAAATTGTTATATCATGTTGATAACATTAGGTAACAATAGGAAACGCTTAGATTTTAAAAAAATGTTGGAGGTTTCGATACTTTACAGAAGTTTAAAAACTTTGAAAATTACGTTGAAAAACTATGCGAAATCAGCTAAAAAGTGAAACTTTTTGAGGTATATTTTAAATATTCAGAGTCTCAGAAAATTAATTCATCCTTAGGATAAATTAATGAAAATAGGTGAAACATGTTGAAAACACTTGGTATGAATAGAGAACACTTAGATATTAAAAAAATTTTAGGGTCTTCAATATTTTCTGGGAGTTTGAAAATCTCGAAAATGCAATAGATTTATTACGTAAATTTTGAAAATTTCAAAGTTTCAGAAAATTAATTTATCTTTCAGATAAATTAATAAAAATTGTTATATCATGTTGATAACATTCGGTAACAATAGGAAAGGCTTAGATTTAAGAAAAATTTTGGAGGTTTCGATACTTTACAGAAGTTTAAATACTTTGAAAATTACGTTGAAAAACTATGCGAAATCAGCTAAAAAGTGATACTTTTTGAGGTATATTTTGAAATTTTCAGAGTCTAAGAAAATTAATTCATCCTTAGGATAAATTAATGAAAATAGGTGAAACATGTTGAAACCACTTGGTATGAATAGAAAACACTTAGATATTAAAAAAATTTTAGGATGTTCAATATTTTCTGAGAGTTTGAAAATCACGAAAATGCAATAGATTTATTACGTAAATTTTGAAAATTTCAAAGTTTCAGAAAATTAATTTATCTTTCAGATAAATTAATAAAAATTGTTATATCATGTTGATAACATTAGGTAACAATAGGAAACGCTTACATTTTAAAATAATTTTGGAGGTTTCGATACTTTACAGAAGTTTAAAAACTTTGAATATTACTTTGAAAAACTATGCGAAATCAGCTAAAAAGTGATACTTTTTGAGATATATCTTGAAATTTCAGAGTCTCAGAAAATTAATTCATCCTTAGGATAAATTAATGAAAATAGGTGAAACATGTTGAAACCACTTGGTATGAATAGAAAACACTTAGATATTAAAAAGATTTTAGGGTCTTCAATATTTTCTGGGAGTTTGAATATCTCGAAAATGCAATAGATTTATTACGTAAATTTTGAAAATTTCAAAGTTTCAGAAAATTAATTTATCTTTCAGATAAATTAATAAAAATTGTTATATCATGTTGATAACATTAGGTAGCAATAGGAAAGGCTTTGATTTTAAAAAAATTTTGGAGGTTTCGATACTTTACAGAAGTTTAAATACTTTGAAAATTACGTTAAAAAACTATGCGAAATCAGCTAAAAAGTGATACTTTTTGAGGTATATTTTGAAATTTTCAGAGTCTCAGAAAATTAATTCATCCTTAGGATAAATTAATGAAAATAGGTGAAACATGTTGAAACCACTTGGTATGAATAGAAAACACTTAGATATCAAAAAAATTTTAGGGTCTTCAATATTTTCTGGGAGTTTGAAAATCACGAAAATGCAATAGATTTATTACGTAAATTTTGAAAATTTCAAAGTTTCAGAAAATTAATTTATCTTTCAGATAAATTAATAAAAATTGTTATATCATGTTGATAACATTAGGTAACAATAGGAAACGCTTAGATTTTAAAAAATTTTGTAGGTTTCGATACTTTACAGAAGTTTAAAAACTTTGAAAATTACGTTGAAAAACTATGCGAAATCAGCTAAAAAGTTATACTGTTTGAGGTATATTTTGAAATTTTCAGATTCTCAGAAAATTAATTCATCGTTAGGATAAATTAATGAAAATAGTTGAAACATGTTGAAACCACTTGGTATGAATAGAAAACACTTAGATATTAAAAAAATTTTAGGGTCTTCAATATTTTCTGGGAGTTTGAAAATCACGAAAATGCAATAGATTTATTACTAAATTTTGAAAATTTCAAAGTTTCAGAAAATTAATTTATCTTTCAGATAAATTAATAAAAATTGTTATATCATGTTGATAACATTAGGTAACAATAGGAAACGCTTAGATTTTAAAAAAATGTTGGAGGTTTCGATACTTTACAGAAGTTTAAAAACTTTGAAAATTACGTTGAAAAACTATGCGAAATCAGCTAAAAAGTGATACTTTTTGAGGTATATTTTGAAATATTCAGAGTCTCAGAAAATTAATTCATCCTTAGGATAAATTAATGAAAATAGGTGAAACATGTTGAAACCACTTGGTATGAATAGAGAACACTTAGATATTAAAAAAATTTTAGGGTCTTCAATATTTTCTGGGAGTTTGAAAATCTCGAAAATGCAATAGATTTATTACGTAAATTTTGAAAATTTCAAAGTTTCAGAAAATTAATTTATCTTTCAGATAAATTAATAAAAATTGTTATATCATGTTGATAACATTCGGTAACAATAGGAAAGGCTTTGATTTTAAAAAAATTTTGGAGGTTTCGATACTTTACAGAAGTTTAAATAAAAACTTTGAAAATTACGTTGAAAAACTATGCGAAATCAGCTAAAAAGTGATACTTTTTGAGGTATATTTTGAAATTTTCAGAGTCTCAGAAAATTAATTCATCCTTAGGATAAATTAATGAAAATAGGTGAAACATGTTGAAACCACTTGGTATGAATAGAAAACACTTAGATATTCAAAAAAATTTTAGGGTCTTCAATATTTTCTGGGAGTTTGAAAATCACGAAAATGCAATAG
>JBBBDQ010000810.1:0-110000 GCA_037127315.1 Ascarosepion bandense
CAAGAATCTGCAATGTTTCTCTCCAGAATCTATCTTACATATTTATAAGTCTACCATTCGTCCTTCCATTTGTGAATATTGCTGCCACATCTGGTCTGGTGCTCCTGTTATATATTTAGAGATTATTGATAAAATCCAAAGAAGAATCTGCAATGTTTCTCCCCAGAATCTATCTTACATATTTATAAGTCTACCATTCCTCCTTGCATTGAATATTGCTGCCACATCTCGTCTGGTGCTCCTGTTATATATTTAGAGATTATTGATAAAATCCAAAGAAGAATCTGAAATGTTTCTCTCCAGAATCTATCTTACATATTTATAAGACTACCATTCGTCCTTCCATTTGTGAATATTGCTGCCACATCTGGTCTGGTGCTCCTGTTATATATTTAGAGATTATTGATAAAATCCAAACAAGAATATGCAATGTTTCTCTCCAGAATCTATCTTACATATTTATAAGTCAACCATTCGTCCTTCCATTTGTGAATATTGCTGCCACATCCGGTCTGGTGTTCCTATTATATATTTAGAGATTATTGATAAAATCCAAAGAGGAATCTGCAATGTTTCTCTCCAGAATCTATCTTACATATTTATAAGTCTACCATTCGTCCTTCCATTTGTGAATATTGCTGCCACATCCGGTCTGGTGCTCCTGTTATATATTTAGAGATTATTGATAAAATCCAAAGAAGAATCTGCAATATTTCTCTCCAGAATCTATCTTACATATTTATAAATCAACCATTCGTCCTTCCATTTGTGAATATTGCTGCCACATCTGGTCTGGTGCTCCTGTTATATATTTAGAGATTATTGATAAAATCCAAAGAGGAATCTGCAATGTTTCTCTCCAGAATCTATCTTACATATTTATAAGTCAACCATTCGTCCTTCCATTTGTGAATATTGCTGCCACATCCGGTCTGGTGCTCCTGTTATATATTTAGAGATTCTTGATAAGATCCAAACAAGAATCTGCAATGTTTCTCTCCAGAATCTATCTTACATATTTATAAGTCTACCATTCGTCCTTCCATTTGTGAATATTGCTGCCACATCCGGTCTGGTGCTCCTGTTATATATTTAGAGATTATTGATAAAATCCAAAGAAGAATCTGAAATGTTTCTCTCCAGAATCTATCTTACATATTTATAAGTCTACCATTCGTCCATGGTTTGAATATTGCTGCTACATCTAGTCTGGTGCTTCTGTTATATATTTAGAGATTATTGATAAAATCCAAAGAAGAATCTGCAATGTTTCTCTCCAGAATCTATCTTACATATTTATAAGTCTACGATTCGTCATTCCATTTGTGAATATTGCTGCCACATTTGGTCTGGTGCTCTTGTTATATACTTAGAAATTATTGATAAAATCCAAAGAAGAATCTGAAATGTTTCTCTCCAGAATCTATCTTACGTATTTATAAGTCTACCATTCGTCCTTCCATTTGTGAATATTGCTGCCACATCCGGTCTGGTGCTCCTGTTATATATTTAAAGATTCTTGATAAGATCCAAGGAAAAATCTACGATTTTTCTCTCTAGAATTCATTTCCCGGTGCATCTTCAGACTTTTCCTCAGTTAGAATTCCAGAAAGAAAGAATAATTGATTTCACAGAATATATCACAACAATCAAGGGACACCTGATGATTACCAGAGGGTACTTAGTCGAAACGTTATATCTCTAATAACATCTATATTAATCTTGATGAAAACAATAATTCGAAATTATATATATATATATAGATCTGTTTCAAACATTATTTATTATCGATACTCGTACTTAAGTAGATAATCTGTTTTTAATTAAGCAGTGTTATATATTTATATCTACTGGCCTGATTATTTACGACAAACTTTTATTACGAATATATGTGTCATCGACCGGATTCGAACCGGCGACCCCTGTCCACATAGGGGAAGCTAGTATGTGATCTGGCACGTCTTAAACCTCTCGACCACGAATGACCTTCAGTCTAAACGAGGTTTTAATCAAGCCTATATAACACAGTTTTTGATCTATCGCAATAGCCATATCCGCTCTAAAATGTAAACATGTTATGGAAATTAACGAAGATTAACGAGACTTGGTTATAAACATGGTAGCTTCTCCTATGTAGATAGGGTTCGCAGGTTCGAATCCTGCCGAATGACACACATTTTCGTAATAAAAATTTATCGTAAATAATCAGGCCAGAAGATATAAATATATAACACTGCTTAATTAAAAACAGAATATCTACATAAATACGAGTATCGATAAAAAAAATAATGTTTCAAACAAATCATTTCAAATTGTCGGTTGTTTATAACCAAGTTTCGTTAATCTTCGTTAATTTCCGTACACACACACACACACACACACACACACACACACACACACACACACACACACACATATATATATATATATATATATACATACATATATATATATATATATATCATGCTCTCATTATGATTGAGCTCTCCGGAGAAGAAAATTTTAAAAACAGTCTCCACTTCTGCTATATGCGTGACTCTTCAGAAATGAATTGAGTTCTCTCGGTGACTGGCGTGTGTATACACAGCTTATATACAACACGTTAAAATTTTACCTTCTCTGATTCCATGCGTCGATGGTTTAGGGAGTAGTGACTCCGACTGACACCAAATCGGTCGAGTTTTGATCCTGACTAGAAGCAAGTGGACGCGTGTAGCCACACTGATGAGCTGTGACACAGCGAAATAGGCTTGTATATGGATTACTAATATATATATATATATATATATATATATATATATATATAATTATTGGGCCACCCCAGTTTTTAAAAAATGATGTATTTCATACTATTTTTAGTATTTATTGCCAAGTGGATAATTCTAAATGATAATGCAATAGTTTTTTTAATGAGTGGCAGCCAGGAAGACTTTGTTTCGGCCAGACTCTAGCATGGGGAAGAGAGAACAAAAACTGGACACCAGAACAGTGGTCAAAAGTGTTGTGAACTGATGAGTCTAAGTTCGAACTGTTCGGGAGTAAAAGGAGGGTGTATGTGCGGAGGAGTGTTGGGGAGCAAGTGAAAGGTGTGTGTGTGTGTGTGTGTACAGTTATCAATGAAACATCGTGGTGGATCCTGCATGTTTTGGGGCTGTTTTGCGGGCACGAATTCAGGTGACTTGGTTGAAATAAAGGGGACAATGAAGAATGAACCGTACCATTCAATCTGACAGAGAAAAGCGATTACATCTGAATTGCAAACTGTGGGCCAAAATATAATCCTCCAGTAATATAACAACCCAAAATATACTTCTAAATTGTGCAAGAATTGTGAAAAGTTGTAATAACCTTGATGCAAATTAACTGTAGTTGAACTATATATATATATATATATATATATATATATATATACTAGCAGTATAGCCTGGCGTTGCTCGGGTGTAATGAAAGCTTTAAAACTAATCCATGGTCCTGGAGCTCAGACTCTTTGGACGTTGGCACGAAAGACCAAAAAGCAATAGTTGTTTCCAGTTAAAGCGAAACCGTAGACTGAAAGAAAAATCAATGGATGTAAGTCAAATGTTGATTTCCTAGTATCGATATCAAATAAGTTTTTTCGTCGTAAACTGAATTTTGGAGGCTAAATAAGTCCCCTGAGTAAATGGTATCTTGGCTGAGACTAAGAACTACAATTGTACCTATTTAGAGCTAAACCCGAAGCAAAAACTAAAATAAAAGGGCTGAAAAAAATACAGACATACAGGCAGATAAACAGACACACACACACAAACATTTTGCTTTTATATATATATATATATATATATATATATATATATATATATATATATATATATATATATATTATCGATTTTCTGCACTATTGTAAGAACTGCAACCTTGAAACTTTTGAATATCGTTTCTTATGTCTTTGTCTATGAGTATATCAAATTTGATTAAAATCGGACCACTCCTTCTATAACTCGATTTTTTTGATTATCGATTTTCGATATTTACGGCGGTACCTCGACACAAAGCCTAGCTAAGAACACTCGCAGACGCTTATAGTAAAACTGTGTAAATTTTCAAGAAAATCGGTTCAGCCTTTTCGGAGTCTATAGGTAACGCACACACACACAGACACACACACAGACACACACACAGACAAAGTTCCATTTATAAATAAGTTTAGATTAAAAGAAGCTGCTGAAATATTAGAAGTTATGTGTGGCCACCTCAGTCACCCGACCTCTCGCCAATTGAACTTGCATGGGGTGAGTTGGACAGGAGAAGTCAAAAGAAACAGCCTAGTAATTTTCGGGATTTAGTTAGGTGTCTAAAGGATACCTGGAGTGAGTGATTATTTAAAAAAAAACTTGTGGCAAGAATACCCAGAGTGTGTGCAGCCCGTTGTCAAGGCAACAGTAGGTTATTTTGATGAAACTGCAATATAAGTGATGATTAAATATTTATAAATTCATTTGATGCACATGTTATTGTGCAGTATTAACAAAAGAACCATTCTATTTTCATTTAAAATTATTCACTTGGCAATAAATACTAAAAAATAGTATGAAATACATCATTTTTTTTAAACACTGGGGTGGCCTAATAATTATTACCGGTAGTGTGTGTGTGTATATATATATATATATATATATATATATATATATATGACGTAGCACACTTGGTATACTATCCAGGTAAATTCCGATAGAGGCAAACTCAAAAGAACTCAATGTTAAATTTATTTATTTAATTTAACAGAGTAATATAATTTAGAAAAAGATTTCTGATTTATTATAATTCCAATGGGTAATACATATTTCACCGCATAATGATGTCATAACTAAATATTTATAAATTTATGGTTCTTTTGTTATTATTACTTTGCAAAATTTTTCAAGGCAAGGAAGCAAAGATGAACTCGTCCGAATCACCCTAAATTTTCTTCATTCTTTCGTTGATGAAACTGCAATATAGGTAATTATTAAATATTTATAAATTCATTTGATGCACATGTTATTGTGCAGTATTAACAAAAGAACCGTTCTATTTTCATTTACAATTATTCACTTGGCAATAAATACTAAAAAATAATTATTATGGCCGGTAGTATATATATATATATAACTCCTTTAAAAGAAATGATGTATTCTATACTATTTTTAGTATTTATTGCCAAATGAAAATAGAATGGTTCTTTTGTTATTATTACTTTGCAAAATTTTACAAGGCAAGGAAGCAAAGATGAACTCGTCCGAATTACCTTAAATTTTCTTCATTCTTTCATTGATGAAACTGCAATATAGGTAATTATTAAATATTTATAAATTAATTTGATGCACATGTTATTGTGCAGTATTAACAAAAGAACTATTCTGTTTTCATTTACAATTATTCACTTGGCAATTGATACTAAAAATAGTATGAAATACATCATTTTTTCTAAAACACTGGGGCTGCCTAATAATTATGACCGGTAGTGTATATTTAGAGATTCTGGAGAAAATCTAAAGAAAAATCTGCAATGTTTTTTCGTCCTGACCTGGCATATAAGCTCCAGTGAATTTCCCACCATTATAACATACCTTCCCTCTGCCATTTCGATAAATACTTTCATGTTGGATGTTCAGATCTGCTTTTCATCATGGTACCTAGACTTTATTAATTTAAGTGCAGTACTAGATTGGCGGATGTGCATTGTGGTACAGTGGATATCGGCTCGGAATGAGAAACCAGGGAGCCGAGTTTGAATTCCAGTTGAATCCATTGTATTCACTTACATGCAAATACCCTTGGGAAAGGTATTAATCCATCTCTTCCTTCCAGTTATGGGTTAAATAGCAGGACAGATTGCTTTCTATAGCCTTGGTTGGCAACCAGTCTACCACAGAAAGCAATGGCAACCTACTGCGGGATAATCTTCTGCCCAGTCAGTCATGTCTCTTTCGAGACATGATCACCCAAGCGTGCATCACGTATGGCACTTAACTGACTGACTAGATTGGCAGCAAGGTCTCATCATTTTACAGTTGAAATGGCTAGATGTAACCGTAAGTTCTATGCTAATGTTTTCTTCTTTTGCACTTTTTGTTTGTTGAATGCTATTCTTCATTTCTTGCTTCCCTGGCAAGGTCTCATCATTTTACAGTTGAAATGGGTAGATTTAACCATGAGTTCTATGCTAATAGTTCCTTCTCTCACACTTATTGTTTGTGGAACTCTCATCCAGCTTATTGCTCAAGTCAACTTTGATCATCAGAAATTTAAATGCAATGTCAGTTATTATCTTCTATTTATCCAGTAACTTTTAAATATTTATAAGTCTACTATCAGTCCATGCTTCTGATCTTGCTGCCACATATTGTCTGGTCCCAAACTGTATATTTGGAAATTCTTTTTGTAAATACAAAAAAACAATCTGCAAAATTATTGGTCATGCAGTAATACTGTACAATAACATGTGCATCAAATGAACTGTTCTGGTGTCCAGTTTTTGTGCTCTCTTCCCCATGCTAGTCTCTTCTTTTTATTGGCTGGCCAAAGCAAAGGCTTCCTGGCTGCCTTGTAAAATTTTGCAAAGTAATAATAACAAAAGAACCATTCTATTTTCATTTAGAATAATTAACTTGGCAATAAATACTAAGAAATAGTATGAAATACATCATTTTCTTAAATACTGGTGTTCCCTAATAATTCTGACCAGTAGTGTATATATATATATATTTTCTAAACATATACTGTTAAATATAAGAGACAATAAATGTCTATTATGTTTAATCATGAGCTGTTCTAAATGTTGTATTTTGGCTTTAATTTCAGTTGAAAATAAAGATGAAAATTCTCCAACATTTGGATAATTTTTTATTAAGTTGGTTCTAAGCTTTCAGCTCACATGAGCCATCTTCAGAGAGGTTATAAAGATGGTAACACAATAACATCCACCATCAGCGACGATTTTATCTTGTGTGTTGACATAAAACTCCGCTAAGCAACGGAGAATTTTTGTCTTTATTTTCAACCGAAATTAAAGCCAAAATACAACGTTTAGAACGGCTCATGATGAAACATAATAGACATTCATTGTCTCTAATATTTAACCGTATATGTTTAGAAAATTATTTGCTGCCTCGATACACTATATATATATATATATATATATATACATACAAATTTTCACCATTTATTTTAACATATCACCTGAAGAGGAACAGTTTTGTTGTGAAACATGAAAATTTTAGTGAACTGATATTATGCTTTTATAAATAACAAAATTACAATATTAGGCTCTACTCTGTATAAAGCACTCTTTATAAAATTAAATGCTTGTACAGTGGGTTTTTAATCTACATGTTCTTTCAATTTTTGTATATATATATATATATATATATATATATTCTATCATATTAAAAATTTCAGTATTAAAATTTTCTAACAATAATTTTTGTCAGCATGGATATGATGGTTGAGAATGCTTCATTAAATTGAAGATGAAGATGAAAGTAACTACTAGACAAAGATTTATAATAATGGTTGACAAAGAAACATCTAATAAAACATGAAGATGAAAGTAATTGCTTATGAAAAATTAATAATCATGGTTAAAAAAGATTCATCTAAAAAAAGAGAAGATAAATTTAATTACTAGTCAAAAATGAATAATAATTGCTGAAAATGTGTCATCTAAAAAAATGAAGACGAAAGTAAATAATAGCCAAAAATTAATATTAACAGCTCACAATACTTCATCGAATAACAAAATGAAGATGAAGTAATTATTAGTCAAGAACTAATAAAAAAGGCTAACAATGCTTTACTTAATAAATATATGAGAGTAAATACTAGTCAAAAATTAATAATAATGGCTGACAATGCTTCATCTACTAAAAATGAAGATGAAAGTAAATACTAGTCAAAAATTAATAATAATGGCTGACAATGCTTCATCTACTAAAAATGAAGATGAAAGTAAATACCAGTCAAAAATTAATAATAATGGATGACAATGCTTCATCTAATAAAAAAATGAAGTTGAAAGTAAATACCAGTCAAAAATTAATAATAAAGGCTGACAATGCTTCATCTAATAAAAAATGAAGATGAAAGTAAATACTAGTCAAAAATTAATAATAATGGCTGACAATGCTTCATCTAATAAAAAATGAAGATGAAAGTAAATACCAGTCAAAAATTAATAATAATGGCTGATAATGCTTCACCTAATAAAAATGAAGATGAAAGTAAATACTAGTCAAAAATTAATAATAATGGCTGAAAATGCTTCATCTAATAAAAAATGAAGTTGAAAGTAAATACCAGTCAAAAATTAATAATAAAGGCTGACAATGCTTCATCTAATAAAAAAATGAAGATGAAAGTAAATACTAGTCAAAAATTAATAATAATGGCTGACAATGCTTCATCTAATAAAAAATGAAGATGAAAGTAAATACCAAGTCAAAAATTAATAATAATGGCTGACAATGCTTCATCTAATAAAAATGAAGATGAAAGTAAATACTAGTCAAAAATTAATAATAATGGCTGACAATGCTTCATCTAATAAAAAAATGAAGTTGAAAGTAAATACCAGTCAAAAATTAATAATAAAGGCTGACAATGCTTCATCTAATAAAAAATGAAGATGAAAGTAAATACTAGTCAAAAATTAATAATAATGGCTGACAATGCTTCATCTAATAAAAAATGAAGATGAAAGTAAATACCAGTCAAAAATTAATAATTATGGCTGATAATGCTTCATCTAATAAAAATGAAGATGAAAGTAAATACTAGTCAAAAATTAATAATAATGGCTGACAATGCTTACATCTAATAAAAAATGAAGATGAAAGTAAATACCAGTCAAAAAATTAATAATAATGGCTGACAATGCTTCATCTAATAAAAATGAAGATGAAAGTAAATACCAGTCAAAAATTAATAATAATGGATGACAATGCTTCATCTAATAAAAATGAAGATGAAAGTAAATATAGTCAAAAATTAATAATAATGGCTGACAATGCTTCATCTACTAAAAATGAAGATGAAAGTAAATATAGTCAAAAATTAATAATAATGGCTGACAATGCTTCATCTAATAAAAAAATGAAGTTGAAAGTAAATACCAGTCAAAAATTAATAATAAAGGCTGACAATGCTTCATCTAATAAAAATGAAGATGAAAGTAAATACTAGTCAAAAATTAATAATAATGGCTGCAATGACAATGCTTCATCTAATAAAAAATGAAGATGAAAGTAAATACCAGTCAAAAATTAATAATAATGGCTGACAATGCTTCATCTAATAAAAAATGAAGATGAAAGCATCAAATACGAGTCAAAAATTAATAATAATGGCTGACAATGCTTCATCTAATAAAAATGAAGATGAAAGTAAATACCAGTCAAAAATTAATAATAATGGATGACAATGCTTCATCTAATAAAAATGAAGATGAAAGTAAATACTAGTCAAAAATTAATAATAATGGCTGACAATGCTTCATCTACTAAAAATGAAGATGAAAGTAAATACTAGTCAAAAATTAATAATAATGGCTGACAATGCTTCATCTAATAAAAAAATGAAGTTGAAAGTAAATACCAGTCAAAAATTAATAATAAAGGCTGACAATGCTTCATCTAATAAAAAATGAAGATGAAAGTAAATACTAGTCAAAAATTAATAATAATGGCTGACAATGCTTCATCTAATAAAAAATGAAGATGAAAGTAAATACCAGTCAAAAATTAATAATAATGGCTGATAATGCTTCATCTAATAAAAATGAAGATGAAAGTAAATACTAGTCAAAAATTAATAATAATGGCTGACAATGCTTCATCTAATAAAAAATGAAGATGAAAGTAAATACCAGTCAAAAATTAATAATAATGGCTGACAATGCTTCATCTAATAAAAATGAAGATGAAAGTAAATACCAGTCAAAAATTAATAATAATGGATGACAATGCTTCATCTAATAAAAATGAAGATGAAAGTAAATACTAGTCAAAAATTAATAATAATGGCTGACAATGCTTCATCTAATAAAAATGAAGATGAAAGTAAATACTAGTCAAAAATTAATAATAATGGCTGACAATGCTTCATCTAATAAAAAATGAAGATGAAAGTAAATACTAGTCAAAAATTAATAATAATGGCTGACAATGCTTCATCTAATAAAAAATGAAGATGAAAGTAAATACTAGTCAAAAATTAATAATAATGTCTGACAATGCTTCATCTAATAAAAAATGAAGATGAAAGTAAATACTAGTCAAAAATTAATAATAATGGCTGACAATGCTTCATCTAATAAAAATGAAGATGAAAGTAAATACTAGTCAAAAATTAATAATAATGGCTGATAATGCTTCATCTAATAAAAATGAAGATGAAAGTAAATACTAGTCAAAAATTAATAATAATGGCTGACAATGCTTCATCTAATAAAAAAATGAAGTTGAAAGTAAATACCAGTCAAAAATTAATAATAATGGCTGACAATGCTTCATCTACTAAAAATGAAGATGAAAGTAAATGCCAGTCAAAAATTAATAATAATGGATGACAATGCTTCATCTAATAAAAATGAAGATGAAGTAAATACTAGTCAAAAATTAATAATAATGGCTGACAATGCTTCATCTAATAAAAAATGAAGATGAAAGTAAATACTAGTCAAAAATTAATAATAATGGCTGACAATGCTTCATCTAATAAAAATGAAGATGAAAATTAAATACTAGTCAAAAATTAATAATAATGGCTGATAATGCTTCATCTAATAAAAATGAAGATGAAAGTAAATACTAGTCAAAATTAATAATAATGGCTGACAATACTTCATCTAATAAAAAAAATGAAGTTGAAAGTAAATACCAGTCAAAAATTAATAATAATGGCTGACAATGCTTCATCTACTAAAAATGAAGATGAAGAAGTAAATACCAGTCAAAAATTAATAATGGATGACAATGCTTCATCTAATAAAAATGAAGATGAAATTAAATACTAGTCAAGATATATAATGGCTGACAATGCTTCATCTAATAAAAATGAAGATGAAAGTAAATACAGTCAAAAATTAATAATAATGGCTGACAATGCTTCATCTAATAAAAATGAAGATGAAAGTAAATACTAGTCAAAAATTAATAATAATGGCTGACAATGCTTCATCTAATAAAAAAATGAAGTTGAAAGTAAATACCAGTCAAAAATTAATAATAATGGCTGACAATGCTTCATCTACTAAAAATGAAGATGAAAGTAAATACCAGTCAAAATTAATAATAATGGATGACAATGCTTCATCTAATAAAAATGAAGATGAAAGTAAATACTAGTCAAAAATTAATAATAATGGCTGACAATGCTTCATCTAATAAAAAATGAAGATGAAAGTAAATACTAGTCAAAAATTAATAATAATGGCTGACAATGCTTCATCTAATAAAAATGAAGATGAAAGTAAATACTAGTCAAAAATTAATAATAATGGCTGACAATGCTTCATCTAATAAAAAAATGAAGTTGAAAGTAAATACCAGTCAAAAATTAATAATAATGGCTGACAATGCTTCATCTACTAAAAATGAAGATGAAAGTAAATACCAGTCAAAAATTAATAATGTAATGGATGACAATGCTTCATCTAATAAAAATGAAGATGAAAGTAAATACTAGTCAAATTAATAATAATGGCTGACAATGCTTCATCTAATAAAAAATGAAGATGAAAGTAAATACTAGTCAAAAATTAATAATAATGGCTGACAATGCTTCATCTAATAAAGAAAATGAAGATGAAAGTAAATACCTAGTCAAAAAATTAATAATAATGGCTGATAATGCTTCATCTAATAAAAATGAAGATGAAAGTAAATACTAGTCAAATTAATAATAATGGCTGACAATGCTTCATCTAATAAAATGAAGTTGAAAGTAAAATACCAGTCAAAAATTAATAATATTATTTTGACAATGCTTCATCTACAAAAAATGAAGATGAAAGTAAATACCAGTCAAAATTAATAATAATGGATGACAATGCTTCATCTAATAAAAATGAAGATGAAGAAGTAAATACTAGTCAAATTAATAATAATGGCTTTGATAATGCTTCATCTAATAAAAATGAAGATGAAAGTAGATACTAATCAAGAATTAATGGCAATGGCTGACAATGCTTCATCTAATAAAAATGAAGATGAAAGTAAATACTAGTCAAGAATTAATAATAATGGCTGACAATGCTTCATCTAATAAAAAATGAAGATGAAAGTAAATACTAGTCAAAAATTAATAATAATGGCTGACAATGCTTCATCTAATAAAATGAAGATGAAAGTAAATACTAGTCAAAATTAATAATAATGGCTGACAATGCTTCATCTAATAAAAAATGAAGATGAAAGTAAATACTAGTCAAAAATTAATAATAATGGCTGACAATGCTTCATCTAATAAATGAAGATGAAAGTAAATACTAGTCAAAAATTAATAATAATGGCTGACAATGCTTCATCTAATAAAAATGAAGATGAAAGTAAAAATACTAGTCAAAAATTAATAATAATGGCTGATAATGCTTCATCTAATAAAAATGAAGATGAGAAACAAATACTAGTCAAAAATTAATAATAATGGCTGACAATGCTTCATCTAATAAAAAAAATGAAGTTGAAAGTAAATACCAGTCAAAATTAATAATAATGACTGACAATGCTATTTCTACTAAAAATGAAGATGAGAAACAAATACCAGTCAAAAATTAATAATAATGGATGACAATGCTTCATCTAATAAAAATGAAGATGAAAGTAATACTAGTCAAAAATTAATAATAATGGCTGACTTAATGCTTCATCTAATAAAAATGAAGATGAAAGTAAATACTAGTCAAAAATTAATAATAATGGCTGACAATGCTTTATCTAATAAAAATGAAGATGAAAGTAAATACTAGTCAAATTAATAATAATGGCTGACAATGCTTCATCTAATAAAAATGAAGATGAGAAATTAAATACTAGTCAAGAATTAATAATAATGGCTGACAATGCTTCATCTACTAAAAATGAAGATGAAAGTAAATACTAGTCAAAAATTAATAATAATGGCTGACAATGCTTCATCTAATAAAATGAAGTTGAAAGTAAATACCAGTCAAAAATTAATAATAATGGCTGACAATGCTTCATCTACTAAAAATGAAGATGAAAGTAAATACCAGTCAAAAATTAATAATAATGGATGACAATGCTTCATCTACTAAAAATGAAGATGAAAGTAAATACCAGTCAAAAGAATTAATAATAATGGCTGACAATGCTTCATCTAATAAAAATGAAGAAGATGAAAGTAAACTGAATCAAAAATTAATAATAATGGCTGACAATGCTTCATCTAATAAAATGAAGATGAAAGTAAATACTAGTCAAAATTAATAATAATGGCTGACAATGCTTCATCTAATAAAAATGAAGATGAAAGTAAATACTAGTCAAAGAATTAATAATAATGGCTGACAATGCTTCATCTACTAAAAATGAAGATGAAAGTAAATTACTAGTCAAATTAATAATAATGGCTGACAATGCTTCATCTAATAAAAAAATGAAGTTGAAAGTAAATACTACTCAAAAATTAATAATAATGGCTGACAATGCTTCATCTAATAAAAATGAAGTTGAAAGAATACCAGTCAAAAATTAATAATAATGGCTGACAATGCTTCATCTACTAAAAATGAAGATGAAAGTAAATACCAGTCAAAAATTAATAATAATGGATGACAATGCTTCATCTAATAAAAATGAAGATGAAAGTAAATACTAGTCAAAATTAATACGACAATGCTTCATCTAATAAAAAATGAAGATGAAAGTAAATACTAGTCAAAAATTAATAATAATGGCTGACAATGCTTCATCTAATAAAAATGAAGATGAAAGTAAATACTAGTCAAAAATTAATAATAATGGCTGACAATGCTTCATCTAATAAAAAATGAAGTTGAAAGTAAATACCAGTCAAAATTAATAATAATGGCTGACAATGCTTCATCTACTAAAAATGAAGATGAAAGTAAATACCAGTCAAAAATTAATAATAATGGATGACAATGCTTCATCTAATAAAAAAAATGAAGATGAAAGTAAATACTAGTCAAAAATTAATAATAATGGCTGACAATGCTTCATCTAATAAAAAATGAAGATGAAAGTAAATACTAGTCAAAAATTAATAATAATGGCTGACAATGCTTCATCTAATAAAAATGAAGATGAAAGTAAATACTAGTCAAAAATTAATAATAATGGCTGACAATGCTTCATCTAATAAAAAAATGAAGTTGAAAGTAAATACCAGTCAAAAATTAATAATAATGGCTGACAATGCTTCATCTACTAAAAATGAAGATGAAAGTAAATACCAGTCAAAAATTATCAATAATGGATGACAATGCTTCATCTAATAAAAATGAAGATGAAAGTAAATACTAGTCAAAAATTAATAATAATGGCTGACAATGCTTCATCTAATAAAAATGAAGATGAAAGTAAATACTAGTCAAAAATTAATAATAATGGCTGACAATGCTTCATCTAATAAAAATGAAGATGAAAGTAAATACTAGTCAAAAATTAATAATAATGGCTGATAAGCCATCTAATAAAAATGAAGATGAAAGTAAATACTAGTCAAAATAATAATATTGACAATGCTTCATCTAATAAAAAAATGAAGTTGAAAGTAATACCAGTCAAAAAATTAATAATAATGGCTGACAATGCTTCATCTACTAAAAATGAAGATGAAAGTAAATACCAGTCAAAAATTAATAATAATGGATGACAATGCTTCATCTAATAAAAATGAAGATGAAAGTAAATACTAGTCAAAAATTAATAATAATGGCTGACAATGCTTCATCTAATAAAAAATGAAGATGAAAAGGTAAATACTAGTCAAAAATTAATAATAATGGCTGACAATGCTTCATCTAATAAAAATGAAGATGAAAGTAAATACTAGTCAAAAATTAATAATAATGGCTGACAATGCTTCATCTAATAAAAATGAAGATGAAAGTAAATACTAGTCAAAAATTAATAATAATGGCTGACAATGCTTCATCTAATAAAAATGAAGATGAAAGTAAATACTAGTCAAAAATTAATAATAATGGCTGACAATGCTTCATCTAATAAAAATGAAGATGAAAGTAAATACTAGTCAAAAATTAATAATAATGGCTGACAATGCTTCATCTAATAAAAATGAAGATGAAAGCAACATTAGTCAAAAATTAATAATAACACAATGCTTCATCTAATAAAAAATGAAGATGAAAGTAAATACTAGTCAAAAATTAATAATAATGGCTGATAATGTCATATCTAATAAAAATGAAGATGAAAGTAAATACTAGTCAAAAATTAATAATAATGGCTGACAATGCTTCATCTAATAAAAAAATGAAGTTGAAAGTAAATACCAGTCAAAAATTAATAATAATGGCTGACAATGCTTCATCTACTAAAAATGAAGATGAAAGTAAATACCAGTCAAAAATTAATAATAACTTGGATGACAATGCTTCATCTAATAAAAATGAAGATGAAAGTAAATACTAGTCAAAAATTAATAATAATGGCTGACAATGCTTCATCTAATAAAAATGAAGATGAAAGTAAATACTAGTCAAAAATTAATAATAATGGCTGACAATGCTTCATCTAATAAAAATGAAGATGAAAGTAAATACTAGTCAAAAATTAATAATAATGGCTGACAATGCTTCATCTAATAAAAAATGAAGATGAAAGTAAATACTAGTCAAAAATTAATAATAATGGCTGACAATGCTTCATCTACTAAAAAATGAAGATGAAAGCAAATACTAGCTCAAAAATTAATAATAATGGCTGACAATGCTTCATCTAATAAAAAAATGAAGTTGAAAGTAAATACCAGTCAAAAATTAATAATAATGGCTGACAATGCTTCATCTACTAAACAAGCGATGAAAGTAAATACCAGTCAAAAATTAATAATAATGGATGACAATGCTTCATCTACTAAAAATGAAGATGAAAGTAAATACCAGTCAAAAATTAATAATAATGTATTGGACAATGCTTCATCTAATAAAATGAAGATGAAAGTAAATACTAGTCAAAAATTAATAATAATGGCTGACAATGCTTCATCTAATAAAAAATGAAGATGAAAGTAAATACTAGTCAAAAATTAATAATAATGGCTGACAATGCTTCATCTAATAAAATGAAGATGAAAGTAAATACTAGTCAAAAAATTAATAATAATGGCTGACAATGCTTCATCTACTAAAATGAAGATGAAAGTAAATACTAGTCAAAATTAATAATAATGGCTGACAATGCTTCATCTAATAAAATGAAGTTGAAAGTAAATACTACTCAAAAATTAATAATAATGGCTGACAATGCTTCATCTACTAAAAATGAAGTTGAAAGTAAATACTAGTCAAAAATTAATAATAATGCCTGACAATGCTTCATCTAATAAAATGATAATGGCTTTCACTACTTCATTGAACAAAAATAGATTAAGATTAAATCTACTCTTTGTCCCAGAAATTTTCCTCTAGTTTTAGACACCATGTCCTCCTGTATCTCCCACTCTTTATTCTTCTCCTTACCTGACTGTCTAAACACCTCGTGAATAAAATCATTACTGTAACACAAACTTTTCTAGTAAACCATATGCTTTACCATATGAATTTTCCACTTTTTTCGTAGGCACTACTATAATAGAACTTCTAGGAGTGGCAGTGTGTCAAGAATTAAATGAGTAGTCATCTTAGTAATTATTATAAAATAGTTTTGTTAGTCTAAGTCATTCTGATACAGCATGACTGTTTCAACATAAATATTTACAGTTCCTCTAAGGAATATTATTTGAAGAGATTACTACTATGTGACTTAGATACTAACAGTGTAATAAAAATAGTTTTGGTAGTAACTTTGGCTAAGACTATTATCACTATGATGATTTCAAAATAAATATTTTTGCAAGTAAAGTTCTGGCTCATTTGGTAAAGATGTTGTTGTTGTAATAGAATTGCTTCTTTTTTTAATATTTTTTAATCAATTCACCCCACACAAGGCAGTACTGCCACTGGTGCACAGAGTATTACAAAAGAGTAAATCAAAAAGAAAGAGGAACAAGATGCAGGACAGTGGGGATTTGTAAAAAGTATTTGGGAAAGATGAGAATCAAGGGGTTAAAAGATAGGAATTGACGTTGCACTTAGACTCTTGTAGATTGTAACTATCATGGTGGCATCACCCATTCAACAGATTGAACTCTTCCATCTACTACTTATACTCCTCCTTACAAGAGATAAGCAGAGCAGAAGGGCCGAGAAGAGCAGAAGAGTGACAAGCGGAAGAGCAGCAGTAGGCAGAGATAGAGGAGAGACAGCCCTGCTACCATACAACCATTGCAAGTCCCAGTTTGAAGGAGGAATTACTGTATTACTAACTAACCCGTATTATCGTTCTACTAACAGAGTTTCCAAGTGTTAGAGAATCACCCCTTTTCACACACTCTATGGACTCTTCCATGGTATACAAATAATCCTTCCTACACAGCACTGGTTGTTGTTGTTGTTAGAGTTGCTGAGACTCCTCAACTATAACACTGTCAGCTCTCTGCCTTCGGGTAGAGGGCGCTCTCTGCTTCCGAGCGGAGAGCAATAACCCAGTCGTGGTTCCGCCAGAGGGTAGAAGCAAGACTGTGGAATAATAGACATACATTTTTTGGTCGGGCCATATAGCCCGGAAATCCCAGTCAAAACTGACCATGTCTCATGTGTTGCCCTTACTGGGAGGGACAACTAAATATAGTTGTTGTTGTTAGAGTTGCTGAGACTCTTCAACTATAACACCGTCAGCTCTCTGCCTTCAGGGAGAGGGTGCTCTCTGCTTCCGAGCAGAGAGCAATAACCCAGTCATGGTTCCGCCGAAGGGTAGAATCATGACTGGGCAAAAATAGACAGCCATTTTTGGCCGGGCCATATAACCCAGAAATCCCAGTCATAACTGACCATGTGTCAGATGTTGCCCTTACTGGGAGGGACAACTAAATATAGTTGTTGTTGTTAGAGTTGGTGCATGTCAGAGCAGTTGAACTACTGCTCGCTGGTCAGCAAGAATATAGTCTATTACCGGGACTTACTTCTTGTATATATTTGACTCCTATTAACAAGTATTCCTGAATCTACTAACCGTGTACAGGTTGTATATCTTTTGTTCAATATATTTACATTCTTCCTCTAATATCTGTTTTTGTTATTATTATATTGTGTGGTTCTCTAAACAAAAATCCACAATACCAAGTATTTTATTTTGCTGTGTTAATATAATAATTAATAATTATATATATATATATATATATATATATATAGTCATCTGCAGACAGATCTGTTTTTCTGTATCACAGCTCATCAATGCAGTTATACATCCAATTGTTTTTAACCCAGGATTGAAACCTGATCGAACTGGCGTCAGTCAGCAATTCTAGCTCTGAGCTATGGCTGCTCAGTAGAAGGAGGCAGACTTTTATATATATATATATATATATATATATATATATATATATTAATTATTATTATTATTATTATTATTATTATGTTAGAACATGCAAATTAGAAACTACTACAAAATTGTATATTTTATTTCAACATTGAAAGAACAATGTCTCATCAGGTAGTTAACAATAATGGTAATACAAAAATACAAATAGAAATCAAAATACAAAAATGTACAATTTTGTAGTAGTTTTTCAAATGTTCAAACATAAAAATTAATAATAAATATTCATTGATTCAGTTTTACATTGAGCACTGTTTTATATTAATGTTTTGCATGTTGCAACGTTATTTTTATTTTACTTGGTTATATTTAATTTTTTTATTTTTTTTGTTAGACTTTTTTATTTGCATTCTATTTTTAATTTCCATGTATTTTACTTTATATTTGTATATTTTAAAATTTTTTTTAAATTATATTTTATCAAAAATATAAAAATAAATATATATATATATATATATATATATATATATATATATATATATATTAATGCAGGTTTCATTGAATAATATAGACAAGTTTTGTCTATTAATTTTGTGTAGGATCCGTTCATACCGTCTGATATACTTGATGGTGATGTCATTGAAAGAAAACAAAAAATCACAGTATTTGTTGAATTTTTTATCGGGTCTAAGCTTTCGGCTCACATAAGCCATTATCAAAGAGTAAATATTAACACACAGTAAACATAGAACATTTAAGCTATTAACAATAAAGATAATTGAATTGAAAATATAAGTCCATCCCTACCGTGGCGGATGGCCGAAGACAGTGACAAAATAGTGTTATATATATATATATATATATATATATATATATATATATATATAAAGAAAAATATGTATGTCAGTACAGATATATATATATATATATATATATCTAGATATCTAGATATATATATATACAAATATATATATATATATATATATGTTATGGAAAATCCGAAAAATTAACGAAATGGTTTTGACTTCGTTTAGACTGTGGTATCATTCGTGTTCGAATGCTCTAAGATGCACCAGATCAATTGGTGGCTTCCCCTACGTTAATAGGGGTTGCAGGTTTGAATCCTGCTGAATGACACACATTTTTGTAGAAAATTAATCGTAAATAATCAGGCCAGTAGAAATAAATATATAAACATACTGTGTGATTAAAAACAGAATATCTACTCAAATATGAGTCTCGATTAAAAACAATGTTCAAACAAATAACTTCATATATATATATATATATATATATATAATTTTATATGTGTGTGTGTATATATAAATCCAAAAGGAAATATGACTTAAAATACTACAATAATATTAATAAGAAATAAAATGCTGAGTTTATCTCCCTTAGTTTTTATCATGGAAAAATGAAAATATAAATAGGTCTCGATGTTATAATTTTAATTTGATATATGTTTGAATTCAATACGATAAATTACATAAATAAATATTAAAATAAGAATCTAATTAAATAGATAATTGGCAATTTTGAATGTTGGATTTTTTTTTACATTTCTAGTGGGGAACTTAATCCTAATATTTACAGGTTTGTATCATTTTTTTCATGAAACATGACCACAGAAAATTTTTAAAATTAAAAAAAAAATAATAATTATATTTGTGATAAAAAAGTAAATAAATAAATATATATTGTAAAAAAAATATATAAGCAAAACAAATTCAATAACACATTTTATCCACTTTTGCTTATTAGGTATTAAATTACATCACTTAGTTTCTTTCCAGTGATAATTGTGGAACGCTGAAAGAGTGGGGAGGCCATGTAAATGCTGAGATTTTTTCTGGGGAGGAGGGGGGCAAATTCAAGCAGTGGCTTCATTTTCATACTTCACAGTTCTTCATAATTTACCTTGACTTTCAAGTGTAAACAGCTTACGGCCATATCACGTTAAATACACCGGTTCTCGCTCGATCACCGAAGTTAAGCAACGTTGAGCCTGGTCAGTACTTAGATGGGTGACCGCTTGGGAATACCAGGTGCTGTAAGCATTTAGTAATGGATGTGCGTGCTTACAGCCATATCACATTAAATACACCAGTTCTCGCTCAATCACCGAAGTTAAGCAACGTTGAGCCTGGTCAGTACTTAGATGGGTGACTGCTTGGGAATACCAGGTGCTGTAAGCATTTAGTGACGGATGTGCATGCTTACAGCCATATCACGTTGAATACACCAGTTCTCGCTTGATCACCAAAGTTAAGCAATGTTGAGCCTGGTCAGTACTTAGATGGGTGACCACTTGGGAATACCAGGTGCTGTAAGCATTTAGTGACGGATGTGCGTGCTTACGACCATATCACGTTAAATACACCGGTTCTTGCTCGATCACCGAAGTTAAGCAACGTTGAGCCTGGTCAGTACTTAGATGGGTGACCGCTTGGGAATACCAGGTGCTGTAAGCATTTAGTGATGGATGTGCGTGCTTACGGCCATATCACATTGAATACACCAGTTCTCGCTCGATCACCAAAGTTAAGCAATGTTGAGCCTTGTCAGTACTTCGATGGGTGACCACTTGGGAATACCAGTTGCTGTAAGCGTTTAGTGACAGATGTGCATTGTGGTGCAGTGGATATCGGCTCGGAAAGAGAAATCGGTGAGCCAAGTTTGAATTCCAGTTGAATACCCTGCATTCACTTAAGCACTGGTACCCTTGGAAAATGTATTAATCTATCCCTTCCCTCCAGTTATTGGTTAAATAACAAATGTACGATTGGGAACCCTACTCTTAAAAACAAATCCCAATGAATCTTGGTACTCAAAAAGAAAAAAGTATTACTAGACTTATATAAAAACAAAAATAAATTGTTGAAAGAAAAAGGTATTACCAGCAATAAATAAATAAAAATTTAGTTGGCAATAAATAACCCACCGAGGTTGATTTGCCATAAAACAAAAACAACCAACCAAATCAAGTGTAAACTATGAAGAATATAACATTAAAGTTAGTTACAACAGTCAAAAAAATGTAAATTTTAAGTGTAAATAATTAAGAAGAGAATTTAATGTAAATATGCACTCTGATGCAGCGGATATCAGCCCAGAACGAAAAGTCAGAGAACCAAGTTCGATATTCCAGAGAATTCGTTGTATTCCCTTATGCACAAATACCCTTAGAAAAGGTATTAATCCGTCTCTTCCCTTCAGCTAGGTTCTGGGTATGACGGTAAACTGCATCCAGCAGCAAGACCTCTGATTGGGAGGTTTTGAAGAGCATGGAACCACCTCTTAATTGTTGTTGTTCCCAGGTCCACCCTGACCCTGAATGGTAGCACCTGTTAGGGTCCCAGCTATGGGCAAATAGTTAACCCCCAAACTGGAGTCAAAAAACTATGAAAGTATTAAAACTGTCTTTTATAGAAATATATACATAAAAATAGATTTTTATAGAAAATATACATTTTTGAAGGAAAAAGTTATTACCAGCAATACATTTTCAAATACAAAATTATAAGACATCTTCAGTTTTCTAAAATAAAATAAAAAAATCTTTCATCAAAACATGACTAAATCAACTTTCTCACTATAATCAAACATTAAAAAAATACCTAAAAACCCTACCTTTTTGGCATTAAATAACCCACAGAGGTTGATATGCCGTTAAACAAAACTCAAACTCTCCCTTCAGCTATGGGTTAAATAACATTTCTAAAGCCTTGGTTGACATTCAGTCTACCACAAAAAATATTCACAACCTACTGCGGGAAAATCTTCCGCCCAGTCAGTCATGTGTAAATTTTACAATGCTTCAGTTTAAAAATATAAATAGTTTCAAAATCGAATATTTATTTTTTTAGCTATAGTCATAAAAACATGTGATTTTCTGTTATTACAAAAATTAAAATTTGAAAATTTAGTAAGCATATATAACAAGCATTCAGAAAACATTTCTTCTTCTTCTTCTTCTTCTTCTTCTTCTTCTATATGCCATGTCCCTTGAGAATGTATTTGATCATGGCCCTCCACTCCTCCCTATTCCTTGTCACTATTAATAACCCTCCTCCTATTATCCTACTCAATCCCCGCTCCACCATCGATCTACTCAAGCCCTTAAATCTAAAATATAAATGTATAGAAACAAGCATGGCCACAAATTGAGGGATCAGTTTATCTATTGATTATAATTGAAAACTGATCCCCCACTTTACATAATTTCTTATTTGCTTATCAAATTTTGATTAGGTAAGAATCCACCTCTTCTTAATACTGATTCGCTACACAGGCATGTCTTTTAGATTTATTTCTTCTACTTCTTCTTCTATCAGCTGTGTCACCTGAGGACGTAGGCGATCATGATCCTCCACATTTTCCTGTCCATTGTCACTCTTAATAACCCTTCTCCCGTTACTCCACTGATACCCTGCTCTACCATCCATCTACTCAAGGTCATATATCTAGAATATAAATGTATAGAAACAAGCATGGCCACAAAGTGAGGGATCAGTTTTATATATATATATATATATATATATATATATATATATATATATTATAATAGAGTATTGATCCCCCATTTAAATAATTTCTTATTTGTTTATCAAATTCTGATTAGGTATGAAACCACTTCTTAAAACTGATTCACTATGCAGATTTATTTCTTCTTATTTCTTGTGCCGTGTCCCTACAGGACTTAGGCAATAATGGCCCTCCGCTTCTCTCTATTCCTTGTTGTTATTAATACCCCTCCTCCTGTTATGCCACTCAATCCCCAATCCATCTGCCTGTCTATCAAGTATCCCATGTGTTATTTTCTCTTGTTCCACGTTCCTTCTAACTGTCCCGTGAGCATCAGGTTCTCTAAGCCCTCTTTCCTCATTGCATGTCCTAGACACTTCAACTGTCGCTTCCTGTTGTTAAATATAATTTTCCTTTTCATTTTCATTCTCTCCAAAACCTCGTCATTGCTCACGTGTTCGGTCCATGTGCCGTATCCTCAGCATCCTTTAAGTTTTGAAACAAATCGGATGAAAAATATGAAAATCTATGTTAATAGAAATCATCGAGGATACACACGGATACACACACAGTGACACACATATTCAGTTTTATTTATATAGATACTCTCTTTCAGACTCTATTTTTTCTCTCATATACAGAACACTTGAACGCTACACTATATGGTGATTTTCTAAGCGTAGCTTAGATGTGACACAAGGCCGAAAGTATGAAACACCCAGTGAGGATCGAACTCACTACTCGGTTGTAATGGCTCTAGCGAGACCAGCTTGCTAACCATTACATCACCTCGAAGTGCCTAACGCTACACTATATGACTTAACAGATATTTTCATATTTTCTAAATGAAAATAAATCTTTGATCATTTCTCCAAAACCAGTGTCTAAATTGTTTTTTTACTCCAACCAACTTCCATCCTGGATCAACTGGTGACCCCACAAACGAACACGACTGTGAAAATGAAAGCCGTCTCATTGTCAGCTTCAGACATGTCTACGGAACAAGACGATGCAAGATTAAACATCATATATCCATTCAATAGAAGAAACCGTATAACCTGGTCCAACCAAGTACAAGCTTCTTTGGTGATCCGAAAGGTAATTTCACAGCCAATAAAGCTTGTTTAAGTATATGTATGCGTGCGTATGTTTTTTTTTTTTTTTTTCATTTCACCCCGGGCAAGGCGTAAATGCCACTGAAAGAAAATTAATTAGAGGAGGGAGAAGAGGATTACAAACCAAGTAGGAAGAAGCAATAAAAAGATGAAAATGCAGGTGTGATGACAGTTGCAAGGAAGGAGAGAAAGGGAAGGATATACGGGGTGGGGGAAGGGCTAGAGTCAAGTGGTTAGTAGATGAGTATTGACATTGCATTTAAATTTCTGGAGGTTGCAGCCGTCAGGAAAGCAAGAATATGGGAGCGAGTTCCACAGGCGGGAAGTGCAAGAGAAGAAGCTGCAGGAGTAGTATTGTCGTCTGCATTTGGCTAACCTAACTGTGAATGGGTGGGACCCAGTTGCCATTCTGGTTGCACGAGTAAACACCTGTTGAGGAGGCACCAGTGACTTAAGTTCGTCTGAGCAAAAGCCATGAAAGTACTTATAGAACAGACAAAGGGAGGCCACATCTCGTCGGTGGGGAAGTGGCTGTAGTCGAGCCACCAAGTCAGCACCTATCACGTTACTAACTCTTCTTTGGAGCCTGTCGAGAACACTGAGGTGAGCGGCAGGGGCGCCTGACCATAAATGGCAGCAGTACTCCATGCAGGGTCGAATGGTAGACTTGTATATATACAGGATGGATTCAGGCGGAAAGAACGTCCTGGATCGACACAGTGACCCAACCTTCTTAGCAGTGGATTTAGCTATGGACTCGATGTAGTGGTTCCATTTGAGATCAGAAGAGAGGGTAAGGCCGAGGAGGAGCAGTGTATTGCACTCAGGGAGAATCGCTTGGTCCATGCTTATGGGAGGCAGGAGAGGTTGTCTGTGATGGTTGACAGACAACAGCTTGGTCTTGGACGCATTGAAGTTGACAAGCCACTTCTTGCCCCAATTATGTGTTTGCATGTGTGTGTGTGTATTTAGGCAGCATTTCTTCATTTAACCATGTTTGATTAAATAATTTACATATTATATCTATTTTTATTTTAATACTCTCCTATTGATTATGAGAAGGCATTCGACATGATACGACACAAAGAATTGATGGAGATGCTCGGCAGCCTCGACATTTTTGGGAAAGACATCACAGTAATCAAGAATCTCTACTGGCAACAAACGGCCTGCATACGGACAGGTAACGATTTCAGCAGATTTACAAAGATAGAAAGAGTCGTAAGACAAGGATGTGTCTTTTCACCAGATCTATTCAACTTGTACAGCGAGAATACTTTAAAGACTCTAGATGACACAACAGGATTTGTTATTGGAGGCCACAACTTGAACAGCATAAGGTATGCAGATGATACAGTGCTGATTGCAGACACGGAAAGGAAAATACAAGACCTCCTACAGAAGGTAGTGGTGAAGAGTGACAAAAAAGGACTACAAATAAACTTTAGGAAAACTGAATGCATGGTCATCAGCAAAAGGTGCAGCTCAAAATAGCAAATACAGGTGGGGGATACCAGAATCAAGCAAGTACAAAAATTTAAATACCTAGGAAGTGTTCTAACAGGAGATGGAAAGTGCAATACAGAGATCCGAAGGTGAATTGGCATGGCAAAGGACTCGTTCCAGAAGTTAAGTAAAGTATTAAGAAAACAGAACAATTTAGCTAGAAACAAAGAAGAGAATGCTGGATTGCTATGTTATGTCAGTTTTTCAATACGGCAGTGAATGCTGGACAATATCATCGAAAATGAGGACAAAACTGGAAGCAGCGGAAATGTGGTTCTACAGAAGGATGCTGCGGATATCATGGACTGAGCATGCAAGCAACGATGAGGTGTTGGAAAGAATGGCAACAAACAGGAAATTGATACTGAGCATCAGGAAGAGACAACTGAAGTTCCTGGGACACGCAATAAGGAAGGAGAGCTTGGAGAACCTGATACTGACTGGCCAGATAGAAGGAAAAAGAGACAGAGGAAGGCAGCGGATAACATATTTGCAGGGCCTGATCAGGTGGATGACGGAACGGGGGTTGCGAGGTGTAACAGGAGCAAACATACTAAGAACCACAAGGGATAGGGAGAAGTGGAGAACCATGATCGCCTACGTCCTGAAGGGACAAGGCACATAGAAGAAGAAAAATTCACGAATAATTTTCTTGGTATGTTAATTGAAAACAGCAAGAATCGCGCTGTATGTATTTTCATTATTTTTATAGTCTCAAGTACTTTCAATCTTGTCCAAGATCATCTTCAGGGGTTGATCGTTAAGACGTGATCAAGGTTGAAAGTTATAAATATGTCATTGTTTAACCGTTACAAGTTTTGAGCATACACGTAGGAACGAGAAGCCAATTTGAAATTTATATTGTCTAAGGGAAGTAACTTAGTTTTTAATATCGATAAAAATCGCAACTTACATATTTTAAATTTAACAATCAAAGACTGACATCACATATGACCATTTCATTATAGATTATACAGTATTTAAATGATTATTCCTGTTTACATTCACGAGTTACAGAAATATTAATTGACAATACATGCATATTCCACCATGAAAATAATAAACGAAAACTTCAAATTCTCGAAGCTATCTTTATCAAGAAATTAAAACCGACACTCAACAAATTTGTTCATAGTATAGTAAAACGCTAGTTCGCAGAGAGGAGTTATTGCGGATGTTTAAGTTGGTTGAATTAAATTTAGAATAGTATATGACTAGCTTAATTATTTATTTACTATTTACTTTTTCTGTGTGGGACATATTAGTACTTATGAGTTATGATATGACGAGTTTTATCTGAGGAAATATTATGCTTTTTTGGTTTATGTTAATATTTATAATAGCTCGTTTAATTTGTTCATTGACGATGTAATTAGGAAAGTCATTATTAATGAGAGTTTGTCCAATATTTTTAATTCAGTGTAGAAAATCTTTTTTGTGGGGGAGTTAACTTTTGTGAGGCTTATTAAATTTTGTATTATCGCTGTTTCTCTCCCTCCTCCTTATTGTTCGTTTATTCTCCTCCTCTTCTCTCATACTTCTTCTCCTTCTCTTCCTTCTTTTCTCCTTTTGTTCTCTTGACCCTTTTTATTTCATTACATTCATCTTCTCCTTTTTCTGCTCCCCATTCTCTCAATCTTCCTCCTTTTATCTTTATCTTCCTCCTCTTTTCTCATACTTCTCCTCCTCTTCCTTTTTTCTCCTTTCATCCTCTTGATCCTTTTTATTTTATTACATTCTTCTTCTCCTCCTTCTGCTCCCTCTTTTTCCCTCCTCCTACTTTTTTATCCTCCTCCTTTTTTCTCATACCTTTCCCCCCTTTTGTTCTTTTTCTCTCCTTTTATTCTCTTGAACCTTTTTGTTTTATTACATTCTTCTCCTCCTTCTGCTCCCTCTTTTTCCCTCCTCCTACTTTTTATCCTCCTCCTTTTTTCTCATACTTTTCCCCCCTTTTGTTCTTTTTCTCTCCTTTTATTCTCTTGAACCTTTTTGTTTTATTACATTCTTCTTCTCCTCCTTCTGCTCCCTCTTTTTCCCTCCTCCTACTTTTTTATCCTCCTCCTTTTTTCTCATACTTTCCCCCCTTTTGTTCTTTTTCTCTCCTTTTATTCTCGTGATCCTTTTTGTTTTATTACATTCTTCTTCTCCTCCTTCTGCTCCCTCTTTTTCCCTCCTCCTACTTTTTTATCCTCCTCCTTTTTTTCTCATACCTTTCCCCCCTTTTGTTCTTTTTCTCTCCTTTTATTCTCTTGAACCTTTTTGTTTTATTACATTCTTCTTCTCCTCCTTCTGCTCCCTCTTTTTCCCTCCTCCTACTTTTTTATCCTCCTCCTTTTTTCTCATACCTTTCCCCACCTTTGTTCTTTTTCTCTCCTTTTATTCTCGTGATCCTTTTTGTTTTATTACATTCTTCTTCTCCTCCTTCTGCTCCCTCTTTTTCCCTCCTCCTACTTTTTTATCCTCCTCCTTTTTTCTCATACTTTTCCCCTCTTTTGTTCTTTTTCTCTCCTTTTATTCTCTTGAACCTTTTTATTTTTTTACATTCTTCTCCTCCTCCTTCTACTCACCATCCTCTCTCTTACCTTCTTCTTCTCTTCCTCCTTCTACTCACCATCCTCTCTCTCCTTCTCCTTCTCTTCTTTTTCTTTTTTTAATCTCTCGATCCTTCTTATTTTACTACATTGTTTATTTTTCTATTTTTTTCTATTTTCTTCCTTTTTCTTCTCCTTATTTTTTTGTTACCCATATAATTTCTTTTTTAAAAAAAATGAAAGAAAATTAAAACTATCATTGCCTAGCTTTTTTTTTTTCATTTTCTTCCAATCTACTTTTTTTTCCTAGTCTCGACAACTCATCCACTGCTCAAAACCATTTCTTTGCTACCCTTCGTTTTTTAGTCTTTCTTTTTTTTTTTCCGCTTTTGACTCATATTCTTTTCTTTTTTGATTTCCTTGTCATCAACGTTATTTGATTTTGTTTCTCTTTTAACTTTTTGCCTTTCCCGCTCACAAGCATTCCAGCCATCGTTATTCATCTTCCGCTATTGACATTTCATCATGCAGAGACTGTACAGCATGTCAAACCAAACTGAAAAAAAAGGTACTGGGGAAGAATTTACCGATTGTATCATTCCTTGCTTATCAAGACAAGAAACATGACAATATCGAGTTATTTAAAAACCTAATGAAAACGTAAATGAGAAAAGAAGACGACACCAACGCATAAATATTGACTGACATTCGGTCAGTTAAATGCCTTATGTGATACACGCTTTGGGCGATGATGTCTCTTTAGAAGAAGATTATCACGCAGTAAGTTGCCATTACTTTCTGCGGTAGACTGGTTGCCGGCCAAGGCTATAGAACCCAATCTGTCCTGTATTTGACTCATAGCTAGAGGAGGAAGAGTTGTATTATATTATTAAGTAATAATTATTGGGGGATCAGTTTATTACTTTATAACAACATAAAACTGATCCCCCACTTTATGCCCCGTAGAAGCCTTAGTCGTGTTTTCAACTATTATATTCAGTTAGTTAAGTGCCATACGTGATATACGCTTTGGGAGATCATGTCTCGAAAGAGACATGACTGATAGGGCAGAATATTATTCCACAGTAGGTTGCCATTACTTTCTGCGGTAGGCTAGTTGCCAGCCAAGGCTACAGAACCCAATATGGCCTGTTATTTGACTCATAGCTAGAGGGGGAATAAATGTATTATATTAGTAAGTAGTAATTAGTGAGGGATCAATTTATTACTTCATAACAATATAAAATTGTACCCCTACCTTATGCCCAGTAGAAACCTTAATCATGTTTCCAACTATTATATTCAGTTAGTCAGTTAAGTGCCATACGTGATACACGCTTTGGGAGATCATGTCTCGAAAAAGACAGAACTGACTTAGCAGAAGATTATCCTGCAGTAGGTTGCCATTACTTTCTGTGGTAGACTGGTTGCCAGCCAAGGCTATAGAGCCCAATCTGCCCAGTTATTTAACCCATAACTGGAGAGAAGAGACGGATTAATACCTTTCCGAAGGGTATTTGTGCGTAAGTGAATGCAAGATGTTCAACTGGAATTCGAGCTCGGCTGAATATCTTGCATTCACTTACGCACAAATACCCTTTCACAAGGGTATTTCTGTGTAAGTGACATTGACATTCACACAAGACAAAAAGCAAGAGAACTTGATACGTATGCAAGTATGCTAAGAATAATGTATTGCTTTATATAGGCAAATTAGATATCTATTCATCAACATAATTTTCTTCCTTGTCAATGCACTTAAATCAGTGAGATATTTGAGCTACAATAACCAAACATTATATAATATAAATCTCAGATCAATATAAGTTCATAACTAAATTTTTGAACTCATAAAGTCTAGATAGCATAGCAAAGAGTTCATGCAAATAATTACGATGAAAGTATTTATAGAAAAGGCAAAGGAAGACATTTTTATGGTGGTAGAAAGTAGCTGCAGTCAAGCCACCAGGTCAGGACCAATAATATTGCTGATTCTTCTACGGATTTTATTAAAGATCTCTAGCTATATAACACTGGACTATGTGTGGTAGTAATATTCTAGGTATGAATGAATGGTTGACTTATATACAGATTCTGGAGAAAAAATGTTTACTGGACCATAGTAGACCAATTTTCTCTGTAGTTAACCTAGCAATTGATTCAATAGAGACTTTCCACTTCATGTCAGCCGAAGTAGGTGCATTGAGTCCCTCTCATGGAGGTTAGTATCAGAACCGGTAATATTGCTGATTCTTCTTCGGCTCTCATCAAGGTGCTCAATGTAAATAGCAGGGGCACCGGACCATATTTGACAGCAAAATTCTAATCATAGACTTATAGATATGTAAGATTGATTTTGAAGAGTAAAATTATCTCGCATGACACAGTGAACAGACTTCTTTAGCACCTGGCCTAGCAATTGGTTCCATATCAGTCAGTCAGTTAAGTGATACACGCTTGGGCGATCATGTCTTGAAAGAGACTTGACTGACTGGGCAGAAGATTATCCCGCAGTAGGTTGCCATTGCTTTCTGCAGTAGACTGGTTGCCGACCAAGGCTATAGAACCCAATCTGTCCTGTTATTTAACCCATAACTGAATCGAAGAGACGGATTAATCCCTTTCCCAAGTGAATGCAAAGAAGTCAACTGAAATTCGAACTCGGATCCCCGATTTGTCGTTCCGAGCCAATATCCACTGCACTACAACGCACATCCTATAACCTAGGTTCCATATAGCCTTCCATTTCATATCAGCTAAGAACGTTAGCCTGAGAAGGTGTAACAAGGTACTTTCTCGGAGGTTAGTTTCAGCCATGCTGGTCGAGGAAAAACGGGATTCTTTTAGATAATTAAAAGAAAGTGACTGATACCGAGCCGCCGGATGAGGACCAATAATATTGCTGATTCTTCTTTGGATCTTATCAAGGAGATTAATGTAAATAGCAGACCATATGTGGCAGTAATATTCTAAGCATAGGCGCTTAACAGGCTTATAGATATGTAAGATTGATTCTGGAAAGTAAAATTATCTCGCATGATGTACTGAACCTAAAAGAATCCCGTTGTTTAGCATAAAATAGATACAATCTCATCATACTCACCAGTTTTACTCATCATCGGTGCGTACGACCCACAAACCTCAGGACTTACCAATATTTGCTTTTTTTCTGCTTGCATTTACAAATTTAAAAAAATACTGTGTAAAAGTGGACCCGTCTATTCAAGCCTTACTCTTTTCAGTCCCGTTTTTACGAGTGGACTAGTCTATATAAGTAGTGCACTTTTCGGCGCTAATATTGGAAATATTATACGAGGGTCATTCAATAAATAAGGTGAAATTTTTGGTATAAGGACATCTACGAGGGTCATTCAATAAATAAGGTAGGACTCCTAATACAGCTAGAAGCGTACTTTTTTTTTTTTAAATTTCCTTTACTTCTTTTACAAAAGGATTTTATTTTTTATTTTTTGCAGACTGAAAAAAAACTTTATGAGTTTTGTAGATTAACAAAGATGGCCAACCAAAAAGCATGCTCCAGAATTGAACAGAGGTCAGTTATCTAGTTTTTGGTTGCTGAAGGGTGAAAACCAGTTGAAATTCATAGGAGAATGTCAACTGTGTACGGTGCCACACGTTTCAGCCAAAAATGTCTACAAGTGGGCTAAATTCTTAAAAGAAGTTTGAAAGTGACGATGAAGTCAAAAGTGCTGTGAGCGATTGGCTGAAACATCAGTCCAAAGATGTTTACGCTGAGCGAATACGAAAGATTGTGCACAGATGGGAAAAATGTGTGACACTGCTGGGAGACTACGTTGAAAAAAAAGTTAGCTTCTATCTGTATTAGAAAAAAATCACCTTAGAAAAACTCACTTTATTTATTGAATGACCCGCGTATAAATAAATGAATTCAACACGAACAAATTTAGCTCCGTAAAACTCAACCAGCAATCACATGGTGTCCGAAGATGGAGCAACCGAGAAAACAACACAGGTTCGAGGATGTCCCAACAGTTGCAGCAAAGCATCCAAAAACTGAATCCCTCTTCAAGCTGAAGATGAATGTAATATATCAACATCGCAACAACAAATGAGAAAGAACTGTTAACCAAATTTTTTAAACCATTTTTTGCATCCATTTTTTAAACCCTATTTTGTATCTTATCTTTCTTTCTTCCTTCCTCTTTCTGTGATAAAGTGTTTTTCTTTTTACCCTTCAAGTTTGGTGTTGTCATGTTTTTTCTTGCTGTGTCTAGTCAATGCTCTTTTACCTTTATTTTCTACAGAGGACAAATAATTAGTCACAAAAATTCTAAGGGTATAAAAACCTGCACACTATTTTTACGAGCAAACTAGTCTATTTAAATAATGCCCTCATCGGCCCTTTTTTTTTTTCGAGTGGACTACTCTTTTTAAGTAAGCCCCACTTTTGGATAAAGTAATTTTACAGTTCGTTCTGAATGGGCGTGCCTCTTCGTCCTACAGCACGAATGCTGGTGTCCCACAAGGCTCTATCCTGGGCCCGACGCTCTTCCTTATTTTCATCAACGACCTCCCAGATGAGATCAAGTCCCAAGTAGGCATCTACGCAGATGACACTACAATATACTCCCGCTCCAGTAAGAAACCTGTCGTGGCGGACAGACATAATCTCGCTGCTGACCTTGAGCGGGATCTACACTCTGTGGTGAACTGGGGCAAGAAGTGGCTTGTCAACTTCAATTCCTCTAAGACGAAGCTGTTGTCTGTCAACCATTACAGGCAACCTCTTCTGCCTCCCATAAGCATGGACCAGATGATTCTCCCGGAGAGTAATACACTACGCCTCCTCGGACTTACCCAGTCCTCAGACCTCAAATGGAACCACTATATTGAATCCATAGCAAAATCTACTGCTAAGAAGATTGGGTCACTATGTCGATCCAGGATGTTTTTTCCACCTGAATCCATCCTGCATATATACAAGTCAACCATCCGTCCGTGCATGGAGTACTGCTGCCATTTATGGTCAGGTGCCCCTGCTGTTCTCCTCAGTGTTCTTGACAAGCTCCAAAGGAGAGTCTGTAATGTGATAGGTACTGATCTGGCGACTCGACTGCAGCCACTTTCCCATCGTCGAAATGTGGCCTCTCTCTGTCTCTTCTATAAATACTTTCATGGCTTCTGCTCGGATGAGCTTAAGTCACTGATGCCTCCTCAACAGGTGTTTACTCGTGCAACCAGACTGGCAACTGGGTCCCACCCATTCACAGTCAGGTTAGCCAAATGCAGACGACAATTCTACTCCTGCAGCTTCCTCTCTCGCACTTCCCGTCTGTGGAACTCGCTCCCGTATTCTTGCTTTCCTGACGGCTACAACCTCCAGAAATTTAAATGCAAAGTCAATACTCATCTACTAACCACTGGACTCTAGCTCTCTCCCCTCCCCTGTATAACCTTCACTTTCTCTCCGCCTATGTATCTGTCAATACTCATCTACTAACCACTGGACTCTAGCTCTCTCCCCTCCCCTGTATAACCTTCACTTTCTCTCCGCCTATGTATCTGTCATTGCACCTGCTTTCTAAGCTTTCTATTGTTCCTTTCTAACTAGCTTGTACTCCTCACTCTTTTCTAATTAATCTTTTTACATTTATGTAACCCCCTGCACATCAGTGGCGTTTCTGCCTTGCTCGGGGTGAAATGATTAAAAAAAAAAAAAAAAAAAGAACAGTATTTTTAGCTGTTTGTTTGTGAGAGAGGCGGCGTTTGGCATTTGGTTCAGTTGAAACTGCAAAATATGTTTTCCCAGGGACCGTCTCCTTGAATGCAAAACAAAAGATGTCTTGTCTCTCTGGCATCCTGTTAGTAAAAAGAGGAAAAACACAAGAGAGCGAATGTTGAGTCCTTTTGCTTTTAATACTGCTTTATAAAATGCCACATAGTGAGTGTTAAGAGAACGTTTACACTGTAGCTGTATGTTTGTGTAGAAAATCAAACTGATATTTTATATAATTTTTATTTGACACCATGAAATATTTAATGCCTAGTAGCCCAACAAAAGCTAAGATGACTCTGATACTGTTCACTCCTACTTTGAGTAGGTCCGACTCTGAAATAATTGTTAATGATTCAAAAACCCTATTCTGTTTTGAGTTTGAGTTTTGTTTAACGGCAATATCAAGCTCTGTGGGTTATTTAATGCCGAAAAATGGGGTTTTAAGGTTCTTTAATGTTTGGTTATAGTGAGAAGGTTGATTTAGTTTTGTATTCAAAAATGTTTTGCTTCAAAAATGTGTTATCGTAATAATTTTTTCTTCAAAAATGTCTATTTTTCTATAAAAGTCTATTTTTATGTATATATTTTTATAAAAGTGTATTTCTATACTTTCATGATGTTTTGACCCCAGTTTGGGGAGTTAGCTATTTGCCCATAGCTGGGACCCTAACAAGTGCTACCACTCCGTGTTAAAGTGGACCTGGGAACAACAGCAATTAAGAGGTGGTTCGATGCTCCTCACAAGCTCCCAGTCAGAGGCCTTGCTGCCGGATGCAGTTTAACGTCATGTTCAGAATCTCCTATTTTGTGTTCTTTCGCCGCGTGTGTACGTTATTGCTACTGTTGCCTTTAACTTTTTTTCGCGTCGTTTACGCAAATAATACTCTTTTTTTTTATTTTATTCATTTCACCCCAAGCAAGGCGGGATCGTTACTATTGTTCAGGGGGTTACAGTGAGAGAAAAGGCTGGGTACAAGATGTATTGAAAAAAGCATGAAAGATAAACAGGATTCAAAAGGACAGAAGATTTAATTTGACGTTTCATTTACATTTTTGGAAATTATATCTATGAGGGAAGCGAGTAAACTGCAGAGAGCTCCACAGGTGGGAAGTGCTAGAAAAGAAACTGTTCAAGTAGAAGTGGTAGTTACATTTAACTATTTCAACGATAAAAGGGTGGGACCTAAATGCTTAAATTCGTGTGGTCGGGACACCAAGGAAAAAGCTTGTCAGTGCAATTGCCATGAAAATATTTGTAGAAGAGGAGGAGGGAATATTTGCAGGAGAGACAGAGAGGAAGTGACGGGTGTTGAGACGTCAAGTCAGGATCGATTACATTGCAGATCCTTCTTTGGCATTTGTCAAGGACATTGAGATGAATAGCAGGAACACTCTACCAGGTATGGCAACAGTATTCAATGCAGGGACGAATGGTAGATTTATGTGCATGATGGATTATGACGAGAACCTCGAGATGATTAACAGGAGCACCCGACCAGATATGCCAACAGTATTCAATGCACGGACGAATGGTAGATTTATAAATGTGCATGATGGATTATGACGAGAACCTCGAGATGAATAGCAGCAGGACCCTATTAGATATGGCATCAGTATTCAATGCAGGGACGAATGGTAGATCTATAAATGCTCAAGATGGATTCTGACGAGAAAAACCTTTTGGCCCAATATAGAGACCCAACGATCCTAGTAGTAGATACAGCTATAGATACGATAAATTTGTTCCACTTGAGGTCGGTTGAGAGACTGAGGCCAAAGAGGCGCAGTGTGTTGTTCTCAAGGAAACTTGCATCACTTTGCAGGAAAGTTTCTCTATAGTAGTTAAAAATTAATTCGCAAACTATAAAGGAAACATTTCTATGATGGTATCTCAGCGGCCGTTATACTCCTTCCCAATTACCTTTGATTGTTCATCAACCATTAGTTTATAGCTCTATATTTTGCTTAAGATAAATCAAGGGTGATTTCCCGGCATCTATGCACATTGTGCGATGGGAAAATTGATGCCATTTTATATCTTCAATTTCGGGCATGCACATTGTTTGTTTTTGTTATTTGTCAACAGAACAGTATAGTAGGTTCAGTTGGGCACCGCCTAAGAGAAAAAGAGCACCATGACACAATTTGGAAACGGCATGCTGTACTGTTTGGCATTCATGCCAGTAGCTCTAATATGAACATTTCACGGTGCTTGGGTGTCAATGTAGGACGATAGGCACGATACCTAACGGTTGAAACCCGGGTAGCTTGGAGTTGATTCCTCATTTAGTGAGTATATTTTTGATCTACTTTATAGTCAGTCAGTTAAGTGCCATACGTGATACACGCTTGGACGATCATGTCTCGAAAGAGACATGACTGACTGAGTAAAAGATTATCTCGCGGTAGGTTGCTATTAATTTCTGCGGTAGACTGGTTGCCAGCCAACGCTGTAGAACCCAATCTATCCAGTTATTTAATTCATAACTGGAGTGAACCAGTCAGTCAGTTAAGTGCCATACGTGATACACGCTTGGGCGATCATGTCTTGAAAGAGACATGACAGAAGATTATCCCGCAGTAGGTTGCCATTGCTTTCTGCGGTAGAATGGTTGCCGACCAAGTCTATAAAACCCAATCTTTCCTGCTATTTACCCCATAACTGGAACGAAGAGACGGATTAATACCTTTCCCAAGGGTATTTGCACGTAAGTGAATACAATGGATTCAACTGGAATTCGAACTCGGCTCCCCGGCTTCTCGTTCCGTGCCGATATCCACTGGACCACAACGCACATCCTCTCTTAATGGTATTTGCCTGTATGTGAATGCAAGGAATTCAACTAGAATTCGAACTCGGCTCCCCGATTTCTCGTTCCAAGCCGATATCCAATTCACTCATGGCCTAAGGAAGCAGAGCCATGGGTTAGGATCACGCACATATCAGAGATAGGGGATTATTCTTAGTAGACTCCTATTCAGGATGGTCAAAAGTTGTCGGAGTAAAGCTACCATAAGAAATACTAAGAACCATATTCTCAAGGAATGGAGTACCAAAGACACTAGTCACCGACAATGCATCCGAATTTCTCGATGAGAATTTATGTGCGTGGTTAAAACGAATTGGATGCATTGTGTCCAAGATAGAACCATATTACCTACAGTCTAATCGCATTGCAGAAAGAATGGTACAAACACTGAAAATGGGATTAAAATCATTCTCACCACTTCTTCTTCTTCTATGTGCCCTGTCCCTTCAGGACGTAGGCGATCATGGATCTCCACATCTCCCTATCCCTTGTGGCTCTTAGTATGTTTGCTCCTGTTGCTCCTGGCAACCCCCGTTCCGTCGTCCACCTGATCAGACCCTGCAAATATGTTATCCGCTGCCTTTCTCTGTCTCTCCTTCCTTCTATCTGTCCAGTCAGTATCAGGTTCTCCAGGCTCTCCTTCCTCATTGCATGTCCCAGGAACTTCACTTGTCTCTTCCTGATGCTCAGCATCAATTTCCTTTTTGTTGCCATTCTTTCTAACACTTCGTCGTTGCTTGTATGCTCAGTCCACGATATCCGTAGCATCCTTCTGTAGAACCACATTTCGGCCGCTTCCAGTTTTGTCCTCATTTTCGATGATATTGTCCAGCATTCACAGCCGTATTGAAGAACTGACATCACGTAGCAGTCTAGCACTCTTTTCTTCGTTTCTATTGAGATCTTCCTGTGTGTTAGTATTTTGCTCATCTTCTGGAACGCGTCCTTTGCCATGCCAATTCGCCTTCGGATCTCCGTGTCGCACTTTCCATCTCCTGTTAGAACACTTCCTAGGTACTTAAATTCTTGGACTTGTTTGATTCTGTTATCCCCCACCTGTATTTGGCATTTTGGGTTGTATCTTTTGCTGATGACCATGTACTCAGTTTTCTTAAAGTTTATTTGTAGTCCCTTCTTGTCACTCTCCACTGCTACTTTCTGTATGAGATCTTGCAGTTTCCTTTCCGTATCCACGATCAGTACTGTATCGTCCGCATATCTTATGTTGTTCAGGTTGTGGCCTCCAATAACAAATCCTGGTGTGTCATCTAGGGTCCTCAAAATATTCTCGCTGTATAGGTTGAACAAATCCGGTGAAAAGACACATCCTTGTCTTACGCCTTTTTCTATCTTTGTGTATCTACTGAGGTCGTTACCTGTCCGAATGCAGGCCGTTTGCTGCCAGCAGAGATTCTTGATTATTCTTATGTCTTTGCCGAAAATGTCGAGGTTGCCTAGCATCTCCATCAATTCTTTGTGTCGTATTTTGTCGAATCGGAAAACATAAAAGCGTATTTAACAAAAATGCTTCTTAGCCCAGATACAGGGAAGGGGAGACAGGGGAAAGAAAAGGATAACATATTTGAAGGATCTAATCAGGGGGATGATGGAACAAGGGTTGCATGGTGCAACAGGAGAAAGTGTGCTAAGAGCCACCAGGGATAGGGAAAAGTGGAAAGCTATGATCGCCTACGTCCTGAAGTGGCAGAGCACATAGAAGAAGAAGTTACAGATCCATTCCACATGCAGGAAGGAAACTGTGCCCGTCAGTATAATGGGAAGACAAATCAGAGTCCCCATAACTATGTCATTTGCAACGAAAGAAAAGGTGTGGTATAGAAAGAATAAAGAGACGAATCCAGAAGCAAAGTTCCTGATGCAAGAAGGTCACAACGCGGCTATATTGAAAAAGAAGGGACAAAATATACTGGCACATGCAGATCAGTTCAAAAGCAGAGACGATCCGGAGCAAGTGGAAATGGAAGGTTCATACAAGAAGAAGCATAAAGTTATTGTTGTGGGGTTCTCCCTTTCCATAAAGATGGACTCGTCCAGAGTATACTTATACTACTGGTATAGAAGCGAGACTAGAGAACGCCGTGTTTTCACGCGGTAGTTCCATTGACACTGTCAGCTCTCTGCCTTCGGGCGGAGAGCGTTAACCCAGTCGTTAAATATTTAACCTCCAAACTGGGGTCAAGACACTATGAAAGTTTAAAAATACACTTTTATAGAAATATATACATAAAAATAGACTTTTGTAGAAAAATATTCATTTTTGAAGGAAACATATAACCAATAACACATTTTTTGAATAAAAAATTATCACCATAACACATTTATGAAAGAAAAAATTATTCTCGGCAAAAATATTTTGGATGCAAAACTAGAAGACATTTTCAGTTTTCTCAAATAAAAACAAAAAACTTCATTTAAAATCTGACTAAATCAACCTTGTCGAAAATTAAAAATACCTTAAAACCCCACCTTTTAGGCATTAATAACCCACAGAGATTGACATGCCATTAAACAAAACTCAAACTCTTCTTTCTTTCTTTCTTTCTTTCTTTCTTTCTTTCTTTCTTGCATCTCTTTTTCTTACACATTTATTTTTCTTTTCTCCTCCCATATTATTATTCTTACTTCTTCATTCATTCCTTTATTCTTTCTTTTCTTCTTCATTCCTTCTCCGGCCCTTTTTTCTCTCATTTTTTTCTTTATCCTCCTATGGTCTTGTTTTTCTTTCTTTTCTTTTTGCATTCTTCTTTCTTTTCAATTTCGTTTCCTTTTCTCCTCCCATGTTCCGCTTCTTCTTTTGCATTTTCCTTCCTGGTCCTCTACTTTAAACTTTCTTCTTTCTTTTAATTTCTTTTTTTTTTAAATTCTTTTCCTTTCTTTTTTTACTTTGCATCACTTCTTTTCTTTCATTCTGTTGTGAACCTGTAACGAAAGAGAAAATCGCTTACCTCGAAAAAGAGTTTGTGACCTGCTGAAGAAAAATTACAGAATTGTTAATACAGAAAGAAATGCTATGAGTATCAGAAGCTATGCTAATTTTCTTTCTTCCGTGTCAGGTGTGGCCAATCACAAAAATTGCTCGGTTAATAAAGGTAGTTGTTTTTGCTTACTAGGGAGAAGGATTTATGAGCTTTTAGAGAGAAAGCATCATTCTTGGGTCTGGTGTGCGATTTTTGCTGTTGTGAGGGCAAGGTTTTATTTCTGACCCCTTTTTTGTTACTACGTTGCCTGGTGAACCGTTCACTCCAGATCTGCGAGTGAATTTTGTGTTAGCACACTGATTTTGTTTTGTTTTTATTTTACATTTTCTTTCTTTTTTAAAGCATTCCCTCCTTTTTTCTCTTTTTCTTTTTCCTCGTCTTTTTCTCTCTTCCTTCTTTTTATCCATTCCGTTTTTCTTCCATTTCTTTCTTTCTTCTTACTCTTTCTTTATTTATTAATTACATTCTTCTCTCCATTCTTAGCTTCTCTCCTACTTCCTCTCTTTCTTTTTCTTTCACTCTTTATTCCCTAAACCTTCCCTTCACAATGACAAGCCAGATGCCTCTGCCTCCTCAAGTCGGGAGTGATGTTTGTCACAATGTTTCTTTACCCTCGATATCGTATAATCTTTCAGAGAATTGGAAGTAAAGCTTCAATTCCCATGCAGAGGCTCAACAAAAACTCCGATGAACTTGCAGATGTCCATATTAAGGAGGGAATTCCCAAGCTTTACTTTCTTTTCCTCTTGTCGCTGACAATTTTGGCACATGGTGAAAAAGAAATAGTACCCCTGCATGCTCACATTTTAACATTTGCATCTTCATAAGACGCTTTAGAATATTTAATAATTTTTACTCGATAAATGAACCAAGAGTCACTCAAGGTAGAGGATTACTGTGTGGTGTTGTATGAGCATAAGAAAGAGCAAATAGTAAAGTTCTTGGGTCTATGCAGAAAAAGATAACGGCTGACTCTAAACTTGAAGACATGATTGGAGAAAAACAACTCAGTGAACAGGCTTTAGAATCTTAAACAAGGCATAAACCTCTACTCTTAATCAAAAGACTAAGGAGGAGTGTGAACCGGGCAATAAGCAAACCTATTAACGCCAATTCAGATAGGAAAAAATAATAAGTGAATAAAATTTCAGAGTTCAAGTGGAGACATTAAGGACATAGCGTTGAAAAATACTTTAAAAGGAACTGGAAACTGATTCCTAAACAAAAATACAAGAGATAAACCTCTACTCCTGTTCGAAAGACTGTGGAGGAGTGTGAACTGGTGGGTAGGTGACCCAAACTTACATACCATATGATAAAATAATGTCAAGATATTAACTGTTCACTTGAATATCTAAAATATAGAGAAGTTCGGTTCACACTACTCCTCAGTCTTTTGAACAGGAGTAGAGGTTTATCACTTACTAGCATCATAACCCGGCGTTGCCCGTGCAACTCAGAACATTTTAGTAGTAGGAGAAGATGCCAATGAGAGGAGTAGATAACAACAATAACAAATAACAATAATAACAACAATGAACAGGATTTAGAATCTTAAACTAAGCATAAACCTCTACTCATGATAAAAAGACTGGGGAGGAGTGTGAACCGGGCAATAGGCAAACCCATCAACTCCAATTCAGATAGGAAAAAATAATAAGTGAATAAAATTTCAGAGTTCAAGCGGAGACATTAAGAGCATAGCGTTGAAAAAGACTTTAGAAGCGAATCAAAAACTGATTTCTAAACTAGAGATAAACTACTCTACTCTTGTGCGAAAAACCGGGGAGGAGTGTGACCCGGTGGATAGGTGACCCAAACTTACATATCATATTATAAAAAATGTTAAGATATTAAATGTTTACATGGATATCTGAAATAGAGAGGACAACATATATTCGCTTCACACTACTCCTCAGTCTTTTGAACAGGAGTAGAGGTTTATCACTTACTAGCATCATAACCCGGCGTTGCCCGTGCAACTCAGAACATTTTAGTAGTAGAAGATGCCAATGAGAGGAGTAGAAAACAATAACAAATAATAATAATAATAACAACAACAACAACAACAACAACAACAAATATACAGTAGAACCGCCTTCTTGAGTATTGAAGATAGCTTCGCGAGAATAGACTGGGGCCTCGTAGTCAGAAATGAAATAAATTTGCAAGATTTGATGTTTTGTGTGAAATTGTAAACAGCATTACGTTTGTTTTTGTTTCAAAATTACGGGGGAAAATATTAACGTTTTTTTGTTGACTAAATGAATGTAACATAAAAATAAAAATTATTTATTTTGTTTTACTGAAATTAGAAATATAACAATTATTATGCTCTCAGTTCTGAAATTTTCGAAGAATATTTAAAAATGTAGACATTTAATTTTAGAGGAAAAAGTTATATTAATGCCACACGAATTACAGTCAGTTGATTTCCTGCATGAAATATTTAACGAAAAAAAAGATTTTTTAAAAATTTTATTTTCTGAAGTATGAAACATTAAATCTGAAAAAAAAAAAATAATTAAACTAACCATTGCCATTTTTTCACATATTTTGTTTTTGTTTGAAAAAACACATTTTTCTTACAATATTTCTTTTGTTTCAAAATTACTGGGAAAAATATTCACATTTTTTCTTCACCAAATGAATTCTTAAAACATCGGAATAAAAATTGAATATAAAGGCACATTTTTTTTTAATAAAAAATATTTTAGTCGCGTTTGACATGCGTGATTTGATTTCTGTGACGTAATTCAGCAACCATCTTAGATCTTAGATGTTTCACGGAGCAAATGTAAACAATCTGCTCCATTGGCCAAAAAGTGAGAAAGGAAAAATTGCTGAACTTAAATTCAAAATGTATGTGTCAACCTGGCTTCCCAGTAGATATGTGTCCCTAGAAAGTTTGAATGGCGTAGCTTAAAAAATGTAGGCGTGCATAGGGAATAGTCACACACCGACTCACAGATTGCCTTTTATATATATAGATTTGCTGTTTTGGATTGAGTTTCTCTCTTTTTTTTTTCTAACGTTTTTTTCTTTCTCTTTGACTCTAAGTAGCTGATTGTACCTTAGTGACATTATTGCCTTCCTTGGTTTTGATCAAAAAATACATAATCCTCATGAGACGAAAATATAACGGACATATCTAAACTTATTTACCAATGGAACTTTGTTTGTGTGTGAATGTGTCTGTGTGTGTCCGTTACCTATAGACTCCGAAACGGCTGAACCGATTTTCTTGAAAATTTACACATTTGTACTATAAGCGTCTACGAGAGTTCTTAGCTAGGTCTTGTGTCGAGATACCCGCGATAAATATCGAAAATCGATAATCGAAAAAATCGGGTTATAGAAGGAGTGGTCCGATTTTAATCAAATTTCATACACTCATAGACAAAGACATAAGAAACGATATTCAGAAGTTTCAAGGTGGCAGTTCTTACAAGGCAAGATGTTTGTGTGTGTGTGTGTTTGTTTATCTGCATGTATGTCTGTATTTTTTTCAGCCATTGTAGTTTAGTTTTTGCTTCGAGTTTTAGTTTCCAATGAAGTTTTCCACCGCCCTCTAATTTTAATTAATTTCACGGAAACCGCTTTTCACAGATAGAAATCCAATTAAACTCATGTACAGTTATGCTTGATAGTTGAACCCTTATATATAATTCCGTCTATGCTTTTGCTAGGAGCTTCTTTTTAAAATTATTTCACCGAAGGCAACACAATAAAGCCACTAAGACGCAAGAAGATGCTGATAGTGAAAGGAAATATTTTATTGGGGGTGGGGAGGACAATAAAAGAACAGGTCCCAGTAAGACAGAAGATGGAGATTAGCACATCATTTGAATTTTTGAAGATTGTAGAGAAGTTAGAAATCAGAAGAGAGTTCCACAAGTGAGAAGTGCAAGGAAAGAAATTATTATAATAGAACTTATGGTTGCATCTAGCTGTTTCGACAATAAGATTGTGAGACCTAACTGCCAATCTAGTAGTACAGTAAAATACATGCAATTGAGGTACCTGAATGACTGAAGTTGAGATGCCAGGTCAGGACAGATTATGTTACAGATTCTTCTTTCAGATTTTGTCAAAATTGCATGATATTTAGAATTTCAAACCAAATGCTTTATTTAGTCCATGTGGTAGATTGTTCTAATTCCACATACCATGCCATTTTGATATCTTGGATATAACTCTCCAGGTTTTTGCCTTCTTTGCTAATGCCAGAGATTGATCACACAATTCTTTGGATGAAGTCATTTTTTTTAACCAATCAACCATTGGGCTATGTGTTCCTTGGAGAGTTATCAAGCCTAATTATCAAAAACTGAAGTATCCATTAATAATATATATTAATTATGAGTGTTTTTTGTTTTGTTTCCATTTTCCATTGCTCACCTGTTCAGTCCATGGCATTCTCAGCATCCTTCTGCATACCCCAATGACTGAAGTTGATCATAAACGAAACAGTGCACATAAATTTTATCAAGTATCTTTTTGTTTACCATATTTACAATATTCGAATTATTGTCCTTATCTTTGTTGCCATCTTTACAACGTTTCGGCCGTTGCACGCTCCGGCCTTCTTCAGGTAGCTGGAATTTCGAACTGAACCCTTTATTACGATGCCTGGGGTATATTATTCTCATTCCTTATACGAAGCCAATTCTGGTATTCATGAGTTATCTCCCTTTAACTTAACTCTTTAAGTTATTTGTTCGGCTCTGCTGTAACCTGGTATTGAACTCACGACTCTTTTGGTCAACTCACTGGAACTAACCAACGTCTGTATCCATTGGGCTTGTAAATATTACCTCATCTCGGAAGTAGAGACACATATCTTTTTGTTATCTAAACTTATTTATAAATGGAACTTTGTCTGTGTGTGTGTGTCTTTGTGTGTGTGTATCCGTTACCTATAGACTCCGAAACTGCTGAACCGATTTTCTTGAAAATTTACACAGTTGTAGAAAAATGAGCTCGAGTAAATTGCTGGCGGAACAAGTGTTAGGAGAGATAAAATAATGACAAAATTTGCTAAGAACTATAAAAGACAGGAAATTGTGGAGAGCCATGATCGCCAACGACAAGGCACATAAAAGAAGAAGAAGAAGAGGAAATGGAGGAAGAAAAATGAATTTGAGTAAATCGATGGCGGAATAAGTGTTAGGAGTGATAACAAAAAGACAAAATTTACTAAGAACAATAAAAGACAGGAAATTGTGGAGAGCCATGATCGCCAACGACCTGAAGGGACAAGGCACATAAAAGAAGAAGAAGAAGAGGAAGTGGAGGAAGAAAAATGAGTTTGAGTAAATCGATGGCGGAATAAGTGTTAGGAGTAATAACAAAAAGACAAAATTTACTAAGAACAATAAAAGACAGGAAATTGTGGAGAGCCATGATCGTCTACATCCTGAAGGAGCGCATAGATGAATACTTGTAAAATTAAATTAAACGAAAGCATTACTATTTGACTGAGCCTCAAATATGTGCATGAATACGCATACATTTCGAAGCATCCAAAGCACGTGCAAAGCCTGCCTGCATAAATCTACTTATCATTCAACCCCCAACAAAGACCCCTTACCCATTGGGTATTGCCTATCCTATGTGTTGGGCGGCCTAAAACACAACAAAGTTTTCAATGTTTGTACAACAGTGGTCCCCTTGTACACGCCTTCCAGTCCCATTTCTCCTGAAGGAACGTCTTTGTTCTCTCTCTGAATCCATTTGCATGCCAATATATCTGAAAATATTTTGTCTCAAAACATCTACCACCATCATGTTAGACTGCAACCACCAACGCCTCCTTAGAGTGGTAGAGCCGTGGCTCATTTGTTAGGAAAGAGTTTCATTAATGTTAAAATTTAAAAATCACTTTACTGTTGTATTGAACTGTTATGTAATATCAGTCCTCCTATAATGGCAGTGAATGCTGGGAATTTTATCATGGATAACGAAGAGACTTGAAGCAACAGAAACAAAGAAAAGAGTACTGAACTGTTCTATGATATCTGTCCTCCTATATGGCAGTGAATGCTGGACAATCTCCTCACAGATGAAGAAGAGATTTGAACCAACAGAAATTAAGAAAAGAGTACTGAACAGTTATGTAATATCAATCATCCTATAATGGCAGTGAATGTTGAACAATCTCCTCACAGATGAAGAAAAAACTTGAAGCAAGTGAAACAAAGAAAAGAGTACTGAACTGTTATTTAATATCAGTCCTCCTATAGTGGCTGTGAATGCTGGACAATCTCCTCACAGAAGAAGAAGAGACTTGAAGCCTGTTTTGAAGTAGTTTTCGCACGAAGGTTATAATCGTGCTATGTCGGTTGCTAATCGACTTAACGTACCCAAATCTTCCACTGAAAGCTGATTTCTTCGGTTAATTGCCGACTAATATCAACTGCCTAGTAGTTCTACTGAACTCCAATAGAAGTCAAAGGAACTCCTTAAACTTCCCAAGTACTTCTAAGAACTTCTGTATTTATTAGCCATCCCACGCAAGGCCAGATGTGACACATGGTCATTTTATAGTGGGTATTCCCGGCCATATAGCCGGGCCAAAAAATATCTGTCTATTTTTTCCCCAGTCGTGGTTCTACCCTTCGGCGGAACCACGACTGGGTTTGTGCTCTCTGCTCGGAAGCAGAGAGCGCCCTCTACCCGAAGACAGTGTCATAGATCAGTCAGGCAAATGCCTAAGACCTTCAACTCCTAAGAACTTCTCCCGTTAACTTCCTGTTAACTCTTGTTAATGTAGGAGGAAGAGTTCATAATCTGAGGAATAGGTGTGTTTCCCTATAACAAAGCAACAGAAACAAAGAAAAGAATACTGGACTGTTATGTAATATCAGTCCGCTCATAATGACAGTGAATGCGGGACACTCTCCCAACAGATTAAGAAGAGACACGAAGCCACGGAAATGTGGTTCTTCTGAAGGATGCTGAAAACATAATAGAGCAAATATGTGAGGAAATGAATAATAAGGAGGGACTTAACACCAGAAAGAGAGAGTTGAAATTTCTAGGTCTTGGTAAATTGGTCACCGGACATATTGAAGGCAAGACAGACTGAAGAAAACCACGCATAACCTATTAAGCAAGTTTTGAAAAATAGATAACCGAACATGATTTAGGGGAGACTAGCAGTATAGCCCGGCATTGCTCGGGTGTAATGAAAGCTTTAAAACTAATCCATGGTCCTGGAGCTCAGACTCTTTGGACGTTGGTACAAAAGACTAAAAAGCAATAGTTGTTTCCAGTTAAAGCGAAACCATAGACTGAAAGAAAAATGAATGGATGTAAGTCAAATTTTGATTTCCTGGTATCGATATCAAATAAGTTCTCTTCGTGGTAAACTGAATTTTGAAGGCCAAATAAGTCCTCTGAGTAAATGGTATCATGGCTGAGACTAAGAACTACAATTATACCTACTTAGAGCCAAAGCCGAAGCAAAAACTAAAATAAAAGTGCTGAAAAAATAGAGACATACAGGCAGATTAACAGACACACACACACAAACATCTTGCCTTTTATATATATATTATAAATTTTCTGCACTATTGTAAGAACTGCAACCTTAAACTTCTGAATATCGTTTCTTATGTCTTTGTCTATGAGTGTATGAAATTTGATTAAAATCGGACCACTCCTTCTATAACCCGATTTTTTCGATTATCGATATTTATCGGGGGGTACCTCGACACAAAACCTAGCTAAGAACACTCGCAGACGCTTATAGTACAACTGTGTAAATTTTCAAGAAAATCGGTTCAGACGTTTCGGAGTCTATAGGTAACGGACACACACACACACACACACACACACACACACACACACACACACACACACACACAGACAAAGTTCCATTTATAAATAAGTTAAGATGTGAACCAACACTCTAACAAATTGATTTTTATTTACCATTTTATAAAGTTTAAGTTTTGAGTTTGAGTTTTATTTAACGGCATATCAACCTCTGTGGGTTATTTAATGCCAAAGAGATGGAGTATTAAGATATTTTTTAATATTCGATTATAGTGAGAATATTGATTTAGTCAGATTTTAATGAAAAAATTTTTTTATCTCTTTTTTTTAAAAAACTGAAAATGTCTTCTCGTTGTTTATTCAAAAATGTTTTGCTAAGATTAATTTTTTTCCTTCAAAAATATGTTATGGCAATATTTTTTTCTTCAAAAATGTATTGTTGGTAATATTGTTTCTTCAAAAATGTATATTTTTCTATAAAAGTCTATTTTATGTGTATATTTCTGTAATTTTATACTTTCATAGTGTTTCGACCACAGTTTGGGAGTTAACTATTTGCCCAGAGCTGGGGCTATGACAGGTGCTACCACTCGGGATCAGGATGGACCTGGGAACAACAGCAATTAAGAGGTGGTTCCATGCTCCTCACAACCTCCCAATCAGAGGCCTTACTGCTGGACGCAGTTTAACGTCATACCCAGGACCATTGTAAAGTTTGAATCAACTAACAATTACCCGATGTTTTGCAACCATTTCAATAAATAATTGCTACAAATTGCTGGTTATGTCCATCCTCCTTTTCCGGATGTGAGACTTGGTCACTCTTTATTAACATAGGAAAACAGAACAAGGCATTCAAGAATGAGATTACCGGTTCTGAATTAGGTACTGTAGTGGGATAAGAAATTAAAAATTAAAATCAACCTTCTCCACTTTTACAAAAATTCACAATGGCGTGTGAATTACTGGTTTTTCCCAAACAGAAAAAGGATTGACCATGTGCTTAAAGAAAAAGTCGAAACCAGATTTCGCAAGTAGGTGTTAAATTGATTTGCTGACAAATGGGAGCGGCTTGCAAGACCAAAAAGGACTTCGCGATTAAGTGCGAAAACTCTGGATACTGTAAAAGGTCCCGGTCAGCGTCAATCAGTCAGTCAGATAGGAGCCGCGAGACGAAACAACTAAAATGTAACTTCAACTTCAAATCGACCTGGAGATAAGATCAGGTCGCACCTTGTTCTCTTTCTCTTTCCTTCTCGTGTGCTGATTTCTTTTCTTCTTCTCCATCCAAAGGCATTCCTACCAAACAAACACATACGAACGTACGCATATACTCTTTCAACAATTACTACTTCTAACATTTTCTACAAATCTTGATACCTTTAACTTTTTCATTGAACATTAACTCAAACTAGTATTTATTCTTGTTATTCTATTCTTTTAATAAATTTCTATTTTAAAATGCAAAATGTATATTTTTATTCTCACACTATTCCACACAATTCCAGCCTTCTACCAACCAACCTTTGGATGATGAAAACCTTCTGATAATTCTTATGATGATCAATCTGCATAAAACTTGTAAGCTGTAGGGAGTTCGGTTATGTATGACACAAGGCCAAATCAAAGAAACATTAACCAGCTCCCTACGATTTCAGTACCTCCGCAAAAAAACAGCATAGCATGATGTTAAAAGGGCTCAAACTTGATAAAAACAAAGTTTTATCATCAAAATGTTTTTGTTATTATTAAGAAGAAAGATAAAATTTTGCTGTCATTACTTTTTAAATTTTTTAATCCTTTCTAACACGCTCGAAATTCCAGTTAAAATTTCTTTCTTTGTTTTCCGTAAGCAATTCACGTCATGTTTACGTAATGTGACAATTAAGCAAAACATAATATTACGCAAGTCGTTTTTTGGCGCTGAAAGACATTAATTTGAAAATTCTTGCAAAAATCAACTAAATGTTTGATTTTAATGAAACTTTCAGGACTTATTCACAAATAAATGAAATTATTTATGCAATTATTACTTTAAAAAAATCTTGGTAAAAATATATTTTTTTACATCTGTTACTTTTCTTCAATAATTCAATTTATTTGATCTTGTCTTCGTACTGTAGTTGGGGTACGGATTAATATTCCACTTGTTTTTAATTTTATGGCTAAGAAGATGAAAAACAACGAAAATACGGAATAAAAAATGGAACGAAGAAAATTCCGGATTTTGGTAACAACAAAACAAATAATAGTCATAATAATTCATATTCATAATATTCATATTCATAACAAATAATATTCATATTCATAACAAATAATATTCATATTCATAATATTCATATTCATAATATTCATATTCATAATATTCATAATATTCATATTCATAATATTCATATTCATAATATTCATATTCATAATATTCATATTCATAATATTCATAATATTCATATTCATAACAAATAATATTCATATTCATAATATTCATATTCATAATATTCATAATATTCATATTCATAATATTCATATTCATAATATTCATATTCATAATATTCATAATATTCATATTCATAACAAATAATATTCATATTCATAATATTCATAATATTCATATTCATAATATTCATAATATTCATATTCATAATATTTATATTCGTAATATTCATATTCATAATATTTATATTCGTAATATTCATATTCATAACAAATAATATTCATATTCATAACAAATAATATTCATATTCATAATATTCATAATAATTCATATCCATAATATTCTTAATAATTCATATTCATAATATTCATATTCATAACAAATAATATTCATATTCATAATATTCATATTCATAACAAATAATATTCATATTCATAACAAATAATATTCATATTCATAATATTCATAATAATTCATATTCATAATATTCATTTTCATAATATTCATATTCATAATATGCATATTCATAACAAATAATATTCATATTCATAACAAGAAGTTGAAAATATATGCTGAAAGTGATTAGAGAAAGTAATTGTGACTTTAAAATTAATTGTTCATAAATTGATGTACTAATCTCTCTCTCTCTCTCTCTCTCTCTCTCTCTCTCTCTCTCTCTCTCTCTCTCTCTCTTATGTTCAATAAAACAGTTTGTCGAAAAAGACATCCACTCAATTGCCAAAAAACAGCATAGCATGATGTTAAAAGGGCTCAAAATAAATAAAAACAGTTTTTCCATCAAAATGTTTATGCTATTATTAAGAGAAAAGATCAAATTTTGTTATTATTTTTTTTTAATTTTAATCCTTTCTAACACATTCGAAATATCAATTAAAATTTCATTTTTTGTTTCCCGTCAACAATTCACGCTATGTTTACGTTTTTGAACTAGAATATCTACAACACGCTAGTATATCATTAAAATGGGGCCTCACATCACTGGGGGGGGGGCGGTGTGCAAGGGAAACCGTTGAGAGGAAGACCCCGAAATGGTGCACATTCTTTCCTGATGACCCCAATTTAAATACAAATTTAAGCTCGGTGGTAATGTCATTGGCCGGAGGAGAATTACACATTCAGCTCCCTTCAGGTGAGTTTCAATTACTTTCCAGTAATTTCCTTCTTCGTAATGCGACGGGAGCCGAGTTCGAATTCCAGTTCAATTCACTGCATTCACTTACGCGCAAATACCCTTGGGAAAGGTATTAATCCGTCTCTTTCCTCCAGTTATGGGTTAAATAACAGGACAGATTGGGTTCTATAGCCTTGGCCGGCAACCAGTCTACCGCAGAAAGCAATGGCAACCTACTGCGGGATAATCTTCTGCCCAGTCAGGCATGTCTCTTTCGAGACATGATCGCCCAAGCGTGTTTCACGTATGGCACTTAACTGACTGAATGTGACTATTAAGCAAAACGTAAAATCACGCGTCGTTTTTAGCGTTCAAAGACACATTAATTTGAAAATTCTTACAAAAATCAAGTAATTGTCTGATTTTAATGAAAATTTCAGGACTTATTTACAAATGAATGAAAATATTTATTAATTTTAGAAAATCTAGTTAAAATATTTTTTAACATCTGTTACCCCCCCCCCCTCGCCACACACACACATACTTTAATTAATTGCATAAAACTTCTAAAAATACATTATTTATACTTTTCTTTTATTAAAATACACCTTAAAGTGCCGAATCCAGGTGCGTCGTCAGTGTTGTTGCTCCCATGTTATTAGAAGTTTCGGGTCTCAATAAACAGACTTCTTCGATAGGCGACCCAACCGAATATGATCAGTATTCGGCCCGCACCCAGAAAGAAAACAAAACTGCTACTAGCTTTAGGACGTGCATTATATAAGTTTTTCCAGAAAAGGTAATTAATCAAGACTTCACTTGGGCTATTCGATGTTATAGATCGGGTATGCTTGGTTGTATTGGTGTTCCTACATACGGCCAAGACGGGGTGTCTTTTTGAAGAGAAGAAAATAAACCAATATATATATATATATATATATATGTATATATATATATATATATATATATATATATATATATATATATATTAACAAATAAAATAAAATAAACCGCTTTATCATATTGGTTCGTCTTACGACTTTCCTTTCTCTTCCTCCAATATTTAACTTTTTATACCAGTTAATTATATTTATTAGTTAAATGCAGAACTGATTGTACATGACTGACTGGGCAGAAGATTATCCTGCAGTAGGTTACCATTACTTTCTTCGGAAGACTGTTTGCCGACCAAGGCTATAGAACCCAATCTGTCCTGCTATTTAACCCATAACTGGAAGGAAGAGACGGATTAATACCTTTCCCTAGGGTATTTGCGCGTAAGTGAATGCAATGGATTCAGCTGGAATTCGAACTCGGCTCCCCGATTTCTCGTTCCGAGCCGATATCCAATGCACCACAACGCACATCCTATATTGGGGGGGGAATCCGAAATGATTAGAAAGATCCACAAGATCAAAGTAAAAATTAATTATTTAAAAAAAAATTTTAATCCCTTCTAACATGTTCGAAATTTTGGCAGAAAATCTTCTTTTGATTTAAGTTAGAGGGTAACCAAAACGTTACGACTGTTTACAATGGAAAAAATGTAATGATGACATAACCCATTTTTTCTTCTGGTGACAAACACATTAATTTGGAAATTCTCGCAAAAATCAAATAATTGTCGGATTCTCAGCTACCGTATATAATCGCGTATTATGTGACTTTTAAAGAACTTATTTTCAGGAGATTGCATTACACGAACACGAGACATTAACTAGCGTCTGTATTGCTTCAAACCACTCAGTCAGTTAAGTGCCATACGTGATACACGCTTGGGCGATCATGTCTCGAAAGAAACATGACTGACTGGGCAGAAGGTTATCCCGCAGTAGGTTGCCATTGCTTTTTGCGGTAGACTGGTTGCCGACCAAGGCTATAGAACCCAATTTGTCCTGCTATTTAACCCATAACTGGAAGGAAGAGACGGATTAATACCTTTCCCTAGGGTATTTGCGCGTAAGTGAATGCAATGGATTCAACTGGAATTCGAACTCGGCTCCCCGGTTTCTCGTTCCGAGCCGATATCCACTGTACCACTTAATAGTAACTGTACCACTGTGCTCTTAATAGTAAAGTCAAAAATGCATTAAAACTGCGCTATTTTTAATTTAGATAAAGTTTAAGTTGATTTTATGAATAATATAATTTTAAGATATCATATTCTGAAGAAGAAATAAAATTTCGATGAATAATAAATTTTTATAAGAATTGTTTTCATTTTTTTCTTTGCTAATTAAACTTTTAAACATCTTTTTAAATTTCATCCAATTACCCTTCGGTTATTAATTCATTAAAAATAGACTTTATGTAAAAATCGAAAATTCATAAGCTTAATACAAATTAAGATTTTTAAAATAATTTCATTTTTTTTTATTATATTAAACTGCATATTTTCTTTTATTATGGAAACTTATAGAAGACCTATCATTAAAAGGTCACATGTTTCAAGGGTTGTTCGCTTTACAAAATGCTAAACTGGGTTATGTCAACTTTTGGTCACCATACTTCCAGATTGATTGGTAACAGTTGCTGTCATCACCTACATGAAAGATTAACGAGTCAGACCTTCAGCCTCCTACCAATCTTTGGCAAAGTGTTCGAAGCCATCATTAGTGCGGAGGTAGTACAGCATCTCACAGCCCACAGACTCTTCTCTGACAAACAGTATTGTTTCCGCTTCTCCAGGTCTACTGCTGATATGCTCACGACCATCAGTGTTTATATACACCAGGCTCTCGACAAGAACGGCGAAACCCCAACTGTTGCCCTAGAAATCTCCAAAGCATTTGACAGGGTCTGGAACAGTGGCCTTCTATGCAAGCTACTGGGCTATGGTATAAGTGGACAGTTGTTTGATCTAATCTAGTCATTTCTCTCAGATCGCACAATGAAGGTAGTATTGAACAGACATGCCACCCAATACTATCAAGCGAATGCGGTGTCCCTCAAGGCTCTATTCTAGGTCCTACTTTTTTCCTTATCTACATTGACGATCTCTCCGATAAAGTAAGAATATGCAGGGGGTGGACAAAATAATAAAACTCTCGTCAAACCGAATTTTTTACAAATGAATTCATTTTTGTAAAAACATTTCGGTCTGACGAGAGTTTTTTTTTAAGGAAATACGATTTTTATAAAATATTTTTTACAGAAGATCATCATCTCTTTTAAATATTTTCGAAATAAATTATCACCAATGGATTTGTAAATTTTTCCAGGTTATTTTCATCATAATACTTTGTTAAATTCTAACATTGTGTTCTCATCGGATTACGTGTAATTTACTTGATAAATTACTAAAGATGCTACTTAATAATAATAATAATAATAATAATAATAATAATAATAATAATAAGTATATTGACGAAAATAAATTAGCCAAGTACGAAGGTACATTATTCGTAATAACCGATTGACAGAGGCTGAAATTAATGAAAGTAAAAGAATTGTAACAAGAAGAGACGAATCAACAAAATATGAAAAGGAACCGGAATCAGAATCAGAACTAAAAAGTAATAACATGAAACAAGCCACAGGTCATAATGTAGAAACCGTGAAACACACAAATCACTGCGAAGATAATGCTGTAAGTTTAAAAGTGCTGGAAAAGTGTGATCTGAGTCAGTTAAAAGACGAAAATAAAACGAGTTCAGAACACATCGAACATAATTATTTGACGGAAAATAAGAACAGTATACAGGAAGCCAAGGTAGAAATAAAGAACCATCTAAGTCAAATACAAAATATTACAATGGAGGAACGAGAACAGCTCCCAAAATTACAACCAACAAAACATAACCTCCGAACTATTAAACTCTACAATGCAGCACTGATACAAATCTCAATGAAGCAATATATGCATCAGCAATAGCAGCAACAAAAAAATTGAACATCAAAATAAAAACAAGGCAGTTTCGCAGACATGAAGATCCACCTTGGAAAAGAAAAATAGAAAAAGAAATCGAACAACTTATAAGTGAACTATCAGTACTGGATGAACTGAGTAGAGGAATAAATGTAAGAACTAGAAAAAGCAGAAGAGCCGAAAGAAAATATAACATTAGAAATGAAAATGAAGTCTTATCAACTAAAGAAAAAATAAAGCAAAAAATACAACTGAAGGCTCAAAGAATAAGGCGCTATGAGAAAAGAGCAAGATTTTACAGACAAAACAAGATTTTTCAAACCGATACAAAGAGATTTTACAGGGAAATAGGTAAAAAAAGAATTGAAGTGACAGTCCCCCCCAGAATGGAAGAAGTTACACAGTTCTGGGAAAAGATATGGGCTTGCCCTAAAGAACATAGCAAGGAAGTACATTGGATTGCACAAGAGATAGAACGAATGAAAAATAAACCAGAACAGACATGGGCTGGAATTACAGAAGAGGATGTTAAATTTGCACTAAAAAAAAGCACACAATTGGAAATTACCAGGTATAGATAAAATTCCTAACTTTTGGCTATATTATTTAAATACAGCACATAAAAAACTAGCCAAAGAACTTCAAGAAATGGTTGACGATCCCACTAAAATTCCTGCATGGATGACCAAAGGAATTATATTTCTTCTACCCAAGAATGGTGACACAAACAACCCGAAAAACTACAGACCAATTACATGTCTTCCGACAATATATAAACTATTAACATCTATTTTAACAAAACAGACATATTTATTCTTAGAAAGAAATGACATGATACCGCTTGAACAAAAAGGGTGCAAACGTGGCTGTTATGGATGTAAAGACCAATTGCTAATTAACAAAATGATCCTGGAAAACTGCTACAGTACAAAGAAAAATCTTAGTACTGCCTGGATAGATTATCGAAAGGCATTCGATAGTGTGCCACATCCATGGATTTTAAAGACTTTAAATATATACAAGATATCGCCCGTCATCATCAATTTCATCAAACAGTGCATGTCTATATGGAAAACAACCCTTTACCTCAATCATATAAATGGAACCTATAAGTCTGATGAAATAAACATCAAAAGAGGTATATTTCAAGGTGATTCTTTACCTCCTTTACTATTCTACATATCATTAATAGCACTAACCAGTCAACTTAATAAGACAGAATATGGTTATAAAATAGGCCAAAAGAAAATAAGCCATCTATTTTACATGAATGACTTAAAGTTATATGCTAAGAATGATAATGAGCTGGAAGGTCTTCTGCAAACTGCAAAATGCTTCAGCGAAGACATTGGAATGAAATTTAATTTGAATAAATGTGCTAAAGCTACAGTTTTACGTGGATCAATACAAGAAACATCTTCAATTAGCTTAGACCCTGCTGTAACAATAAAAGAATTGAAACCAGAAGAAGCTTATAAATACCTCGGTGTAAATGAGAGTGAAAACATTCACCATAAAAAAATGAAAGAAATAGTGCGTAAAGAGTACTATAGAAGGCTACGAATGATATTAAAAACTGAATTGAATTCTCAGAACAGAATTATGGCCATTAATAGCCTTGCAATCCCAGTTGTCCAATATAGCTTTAACATCTTAAACTGGACTCTAAACGACATCAGGCGAATGGATGCTAAAACAAGAAAGCTTCTTTCTAAGCATAAGATGCATCATCCAAAGGCTGATGTAGACCGTCTATACATACCCCGTAAAGAAGGTGGAAGAGGTCTTATTCAGCTGGAATTGTCATACAAGACAACAACTATTGGCTTACTAACATACATAGAAACAACAAAGGATTGGATGATACAATTAGTAAGGCAACATGAAGAAAGAAAGAAAAAATATTCAATAATAAAAAGCAGTAAATACAAACGATTTACAGTTAGTAGATTCTGTAGAAAAGCAAAACAGAAGCCAAGAACCAACTATTGCGGCAAAAAATATGAAAATGAAAGCCAAAGATAAAGCTCTTGAACAGATGAAACAACGCTGGCAAGACAAACCTCTGCATGGCCAATATCCAGAACGTGCCAATAAATCCAATGTTGACAAAGTTAATACTCATCGATGGTTACGTGCATCTGGATTAAAGTCTGAAACTGAAGGCTTTATTCTTGCAGCACAAGACCAAAGTCTTTTCACTAGAAACTTTCAGGCAAATATTATGCATAATAATATGGATCCAAAATGCAGGTTTTGTGATAAACACCAAGAAACAATAGACCACCTAATCTCAGGCTGTTCTGTGCTTGTTCCAAATGAATATAAAAATCGCCACGATAGAGTTGGGCAATATTTACATTGGGCAATGTGCAAACATTATGGAAAAGCTGTAAACAAACAATGGTATGAACATCACCCAGGACCGGTTACAGAAATAGAAGATGTAACCATTCTATGGGATTACACCATCTACACAGACAGAAAAATTGAAGCAAACAGGCCAGACATTATTGTTAAAAACCAGGAGAAAACTTGTCTATTAATCGGTATGGCTTGTCCAGCGGATTGTAACATAGCAATCAAGGAATTTGAAAAACTGTCAAAATATAAAGACCTGGACATTGAAATAGAAAAAATGTGGAAATTGAAAACAAGAGTTGTGCCAGTGATAGTAGGTGCACTTGGAATGATAAAAAATGGAACAAAACAACACATTGAAAGAATCCCTGGAAACCCCAGCTTAAGAGATATACAAAAAATTGTCTTATTATGTACAGCACTCACACTAAGGAGAACTTTGTCTATGTAACGCTAGGGATGATGGCGAAGATAGAAAAAAACATGAAATGGAGCCATAAGAACACGCCACGACCTGCCTTAGGTCTTCCCACAGACTTGGTTGGTAGTGCAACCATAGCAGAAATCGAAATATGATGAAAAATGAAATAATAATAATAATAATAATAATAATAATAATAATATATATATATATATATATATATATATATATATATATATATATATATATATATTCAATTTTGCTGTTACAATGATTTATAAAGCATAATATCACTACACAAAAACTTTCGTGTTTCGGAACAAAACTGTTCTTCTTCAGATGATATCTTAAAATAAATGGTGAAAACAATTTGTTTTTGAAAATATAAGAATGAATTTCTGGTTACTTAGAAAATTAGGGAGCAGTAGGAGGAGGAAATGCATTTTGGTGTGTTCAAACTGTTCACTCAGCATTTAGAATTATGTATCCATGGAGATTTAAACATTTGGGTTAGGAAAGTGGGCAGGATGGCATAGGTCTAGACATGTCACTTTTTAATTTTGTCTGGGTAAGATACACAGTGGGACCTTAGATTTATTAAAGGGTAGACAGTAATTTTAATCAGGAGGTTGGATTTTGGGTTTTTTTAGTTTTTTTTTATTAAACAATAGATATTTTTACTACTATCTATGAGCATGAGTCAGAATTAGGACTAAATAATTTTGGTAGACTTAGTTATATTGTATAAAGAAAAGCAATTTAGTATTGTGTGGGTCATTTTATTTTATTAAAACAATATTCATTTTTTTATGTTAGAGTATAAGTTATAAAATGAAACATAGTAATTAATTAAATTTTAAAGAAAAGTATATCCAGTACACCACATCCTACAGGATGTGCGTTGTGGTGTAGTGGATATCGGCTCGGAACGAGAAATCGGGGAGCCGAGTTCGAATTCCAGTTGAATTCATTGCATTCACTTACGTGCAAATACCCTTGGGAAAGGTATTAATCCGTCTCTTCCTTCCAGTTATGGGTTAAATAGCAGGACAGATTGGGTTCTATAGCCTTGGTTGGCAACCAGTCTACAGCAGAAAGCAATGGCAACCTACTGCGGGATAATCTTCTGACCGGTCAGTCATGTTTCTTTCGAGACATGATCGCCCAAGCGTGTTTCACGTATGGCACTTGAGTGATCTTGTCTTAGTAAGGTACCTAGTGGGACCCAATAATGCTTAAATAGGTAAATAATTTTTAACAGTAAGTTAGATTTTTTTATTACTTCATGAGTAAAAGAGCTGAAATGTTTATGTGATAATTATGATAAAATAATTATGGCATATTAAAGAATATTGTTGTTAAAAAAAACTTAATATTACGCTCTACTCTGTAACGAGCACTCCTTATAAAAGGAAATGCTTGAACAGTGGGTTTTAATCTACGTGTTCTTTCACTTTTCTCTTATATATATATAAGTGTGTGTGGGCGTGTGTATGTGTCTATGAATAGGTTATTACCAGATTTTAAGTACATATCGACATACGTCCACTCCACTCTCATCAGTATTCTCAACTTTCTCTTACCAACTTCCTGACACCCGCTATAACCTGTCACCCTTTCTCATAACTTTCCTCCTATGTAACCCCTGCAAAACAGTGGCAATAAAATACTTTGCTTGGGGCGATATGATTATTAAAAAAAAAATTTCTATATATTTATATTCCAGAGAATGTAAATAAACCTAAAAGACATGCATGTGTAGCTAATCAGTATTTCATCGACTGATTGATTCATTTTCTAAGGCTTATCAACAAACAAGAAATTATTATGTAAATATAAAGTGGGGGATCAATTTTATATTACAATCAATATATAAATTGATCCCTCACTTTATGGCCACAGTCATACGTCTCTTACCCACTTCCTGACGCCCCCTATAGCCTGTCACTCTTTCTCATAACTTTCCTCCTATGTAACCTCCTGCAAAACAGTGGCAGTAAAATGCCTTACTTGGGGTGATATGATTATTAAAAATTTTTTTTTTTAAATATCACCTCCGATTTCTTTTCTTACTGTATCGACACTGAATCTCTCTCTCTCTCTCTCTCTCTCTCTCTCTCTCTCTCTCTCTCTCTCTCTCTCTCTCTCACGCACTCTGTCTCCATTTATCCGTTTTACGCATTCGTCTATTTACCCTTAGAAATCGATCAATTGATTTGCTGCGAAACCGAACCTGCTCTCTCGCTGTATTTGTCGATATTTGATGTTTTGTTTTTTTCATCTTTTTATGGTGTTTTTTTTATTTCGTTCTTTCTCGTAATCTTAAACCATCTTTATCAGGATATCTATTCCTATAATTCCTCTCTGTGTCACATATCTGTCTTAAATTATTCACGTCTCCCTCATTCTCTCTCTGTCTATCTGTCAGTCTGTCTGTCTCTCTCTCCCTCTCTCTATCTTATTTTTTCATATTTAGTTTTATTCAAAATGTTTTTCTCATTTTGTTCATATCTATCTATCTATCATGTTCACACCTATCTATCTTATTCTGTTCACTATCTATCTATCTATCTATCTATCTATCTATCTATCTATCTATCTATCTATCATGTTCATACCTATCTATCTAATTCTGTTCATATCTATCTAGCTAGCTAGCAAGCTAGCTAGCTATCTAGCTATCATGTTCATACCTATCTATCTATCTATCTATCTTATTCTGTTCATATCTATCATCTATCTATCTATCTATCTATCTATCTATCTATCTATCTATCTATCTATCATGTTCATACCTATCTATCTATCTATCTTATTCTGTTCATATCTATCTATCTTATTCTGTCACTTATCTATCTATCTATCTTATTCTTGTTCTTATATCTATCTATCCTATTCTGTTCATATCTATCTATCTATCTTATTCTGTTCATATCTATCTATCCTATTCTGTTCATATCTATCTATCTATCTATCTATCCTATTCTGTTCATATCTATCTATCCTATTCTGTTCATATCTATCTATCTATCTATCCTATTCTGTTCATATCTATCTATCTATCCTATTCTGTTCATATCTATCTATCTATCCTATTCTGTTCATATCTATCTATCTATCCTATTCTGTTCATATCTATCTATCTATTCTATTCTGTTCATATCTATCTATCTATCCTATTCTGTTCATATCTATCTATCTATCCTATTCTGTTCATATCTATCTATCTATCTATCCTATTCTGTTCATATCTATCTATCTATCTATCCTATTCTGTTCATATCTATCTATCTATCCTATTCTGTTCATATCTATCTATCCTATTCTGTTCATATCTATCTATCCTATTTTGTTCATATCTATCTATCTATCCTATTCTGTTCATATCTATCTATCTATCCTATTCTATTCTATCTATCTATCTATCTATCTATCTATCTATCTATCTATCTATCTATCTATCTATCTATCTTATTCTGTTCATATCTATCTATCTATCTTATTCTGTTCATATCTATCTATCTATCTATCTATCTATCTATCATGTTCATACCTATCTATCTATCTTATTCTGTTCATATCTATCTATCTATCTTATTCTGTTCATATCTATCTATCTATCTATCTATCTATCTATCTATCTATCTTATTCTGTTCATATATCATCATCTATTCATATCTATCTATCTATCTATCTATCTATCTATCTATTTATCTCACTCTTTTAATATCTATCCATCTCATTCTCTTCGTTATATCTTGATTTCACAATATTATATTCGATATATTATGTCATTAATATTCACCACTGAATTAAGTGCGTTGACAAAGAAAGAGATACGTTAAAAATAGTATATAAAATCTGGTAATATCTATCTATCTATCTCAATCTGTTAAATTGTATCGATCTATCAAAACAAATTAATATCTCTTAAACCATTTCTGTGTGTATGTGTGTGTCTTTCTCACTCCCTTTTTCTTTTTCAATGACAATTTCACATTCTCTCTTTTTTCTCTCTTTGTCCTCTTTTTCCCACTCACTTTATCGACCCTTCTCTATCGATCATTTTCCCCCAACCGTTTCCCTGTCGACCCCACGTTTTTTGTAACGTGCCCCTCTATACATGATTTAAGTAAGATTATCCATTCTCTATTTTAGAGTCTAAAATAGAGAATGGATAATCTAACTAGAACATTCATGATTTACCCTAACAGACAAAAAATGTTGGAATAATAGACACGTTGAATTGGAAGCGTCCGCTGTAAATGTGAATTTCTTATTTTTCCACAGAAAGCCTCAGGGTAGTAGCAGCAGGAGAGAGATGGAGCTAGAGAGAGAGAGAGAGAATAGCAAAAAATGTAATACAGACATAAGATATGGTCTAAATAACAGTTAACTCATTGAATATTAAGTTTCGAAATTAGATAGATAGATAGATAGATAGATAGATAGATAGATAGATAGATAGATAATGAAAAAGGATAGATAGATAGATAGATAGATAGATAGATAGATAGATAGATAATGAAAGATAGATAGATAGATAGATAGATAGATAGATAGATAGATAGATAGATAGATAATGAAAAAAGTATAGATAGATAGATAGATAGATAGATAGATAGATAGATAGATAGATAATGAAAAAAGTATAGATAGATAGATAGATAGATAGATAGATAGATAGATAGATAGATAGATAATGAAAAAGGATAGATAGATAGATAGATAGATAGATAGATAGATAATGAAAAAAGATAGATAGATAGATAGATAGATAGATAGATAATGTAGTAAGGATAGATAGATAGATAGATAGATAGATAGATAGATAGATAGATAATGAAAAAAGTATAGATAGATAGATAGATAGATAGATAGATAATGAAAAAGGATAGATAGATAGATAGATAGATAGATAGATAGATAATGAAAAAAAGATAGATAGATAGATAGATAGATAGATAGATAGATAATGAAAAAGGATAGATAGATAGATAGATAGATAGATAGATAGATAGATAGATAGATAATGAAAAAAGATAGATAGATAGATAGATAGATAGATAGATAGATAGATAATGAAAAAGTATAGATAGATAGATAGATAGATAGATAGATAGATAGATAATGAAAAGTATAGATATATAGATAGATAGATAGATAGATAGATAGATAATGAAAAGGATAGATAGATAGATAGATAGATAGATAGATAATGAAAAGATAGATAGATAGATAGATAGATAGATAGATAGATAATGAAAAAGTATAGATAGATAGATAGATAGATAGATAGATAGATAGATAGATAGATAATGAAATAAGTATAGATAGATAGATAGATAGATAGATAGATAATGAAAAAAGTATAGATAGATAGATAATGAAAAAAAGTATAGATAGATAGATAGATAGATAGATAGATAGATAGATAGATAATGAAAAGTATAGATAGATAGATAGATAGATAGATAGATAGATAGATAGATAGATAGATAGATAGATAATGAAAAAAAGTATAGATAGATAGATAGATAATGAAAAAAAGGATAGATAGATAGATAGATAGATAGATAGATAGATAGATAGATAATGAAAAAGGATAGATAGATAGATAGATAGATAGATAGATAATGAAAAAGATAGATAGATAGATAGATAGATAGATAGATAGATAGATAGATAGATAATGAAAAAAGTATAGATAGATAGATAGATAGATAGATAGATAGATAGATAGATAATGAAACAAGTATAGATAGATAGATAGATAATGAAAAAAGTATAGATAGATAGACAGATAGATAGATAGATAGATAGATAGATAGATAGATTGATAGATAATGAAAAAAGTATAGATAGATAGATAGATAGATAGATAGATAGATAGATAGATAATGAAAAAAGGATAGATAGATAGATAGATAGATAGATAGATAGATAACAAAAATGTTGATAGATAATGAGAAAATTTGAACTCTTAACATTTTTACAAAATGTGCAGAAGCAAGAGGAAATTCTTTGTTCATCTTATCGTTCACATCATCAAAAGCTAAAATTAAAATATCATGATCAGATCAGTATGATTTGCGACTTATTGTCAACTTAATTCTCAGATCCGTGATCTAGAGCTCGTTGTAGTGTACCAACAACCCTCTCGTAGATAATGCATCCTCTTTTAACGAGACACCAGTCCAGAACCAATTTTAAATAACTTTTTCAATTCAATTTAATTTTTTTTTTTCAATCTTTTCTTGTTGTTTATATTTTGAGTGGCGCTCTTTTTTATTTTTCAAATTATTTTTTTGGGGGGCGATTATTTAAAATTTCCCTCTTTTTTCTTTTAAATTGAAAAAAATTCCACCGGATTGACTATTGCAGACGACACTTGTATTTGGTATAAATGAGAAAGAAATTGACCACAAAATCTATATCGATTGAAGTTAGTATAATAGAAAGATGGGTCAGTAAGGATGAAAAATTTAATTTTACAAAAAAAAAAAAAAAAAAAAGAAATACAAAAAAAAGAAAACAATAAGTATTAAAAGTTGTTGTTCTTCTTCTTCTATGTGCCGTGTCCCTTTACGACGTAGGCAATCATGACCTTCCACATCTTCCTAACCTTACTGGCTCTGAGAACGCTTTCTGTTACCCGACCCAAACTCCGCCCTGTCATCTACTTGATCAAGCCCATGAAGTGTGTTAGGCGTTGCTTTCTCCTGTCTAATTTCCCTCTGTCTGACATGTGAGTATCGGATTCACCAACACCCTTTCCTCATTACATATCCCAGGAACTTCACTTGGCTTTTCTTGATGTTAAATATAAATTTCCTTTTCGTTTCTATCATCTCCAAAACCTCATCTTTGCTCACATGATCAGTCCATGGTATTCTCAGCATTTTTCTGCAGAACCACATTTCGGTTGCTACAAGTCTCTCCTTCATCTTTGAGGAGATTGTCCAATATTTACTGCCATATTGAATAACAGACATCACATAGTAATCCAGTACCCTACTCTTTGTTTCTAGCGAAATTTTCCTGTCTCTTGATACTCAACTCAGCTTCTGGAATGCATCTTTGGTCATGCCAATTCGCCTTGAGATCACAGTGTTTTTGTCTTCCCAGGTATTTGTATTAGCTTAATTTTAGTATCCCCCTGCCTGTAGTTGGTATATTGGGCGCCTATTTTTACTGGTGACCATGAATCCAATCTTTTGTAGTTTATTTTTTGTCCTTTCTTCCGCCATCGAAACACAATACAAAAAGAAAATAATTTTATTTGACATAAGTCAAAAAATAGTTTAATGAATAAGATTGACTTCGGACATAGATAAGATTAAAATCTGTTGAAGTATTCCGATACCACAATTTTTTTTTCTCGGTAGGAATTGAAAAATTCGTATGACGTACTATAGTTGTACCAATGAAGAAATAAAGTCAAAACAAAAAACTAAAAACGCTTTCTTGAAGAATTTGAAGTATATAGAAATAGATCTCTACGAGTCGTTTAGTACTTTCAGTCAGTCAGGTAAATGCCATACACGATACCTGCTTGGGCGATCATGTCGCAAAAGAGAAGATTATCCCGCAGTAGATTGCCATTGCTTTCTGCTGTAGACTGGTTGCCAACCAAGGTTACAGAATCCAATCTGTCCTGTTATTTGACTTATAGCTAGAGGGGGAAGAGATGTATTATGTTATTAAGTAGTAATTAGTAGGGGATCAGTTTTATATTGTTTTGAAGTAATAAACTGATCCTCCACTTTATGCTCAGTAGAAGCCTTAATTATGTTTCCAACTATTATATTCAGTCAGTTAAGTGCTATACGTGATACACGCTTTGGACGATCATGTCTCGAAAAAGACATGACTGACTTGGCAGAAGATTATCCTGCAGTAGATTGACATTACTTTCTGCGGTAGACTGGTTGCCGACCAAGTCTATAGAAGCCAATCTGTCTTGTTATTTAATCCATAACTGGAGGGAAGAGAAGGATTAATACCTTTCCCAAGATTATTTGTGCGTAAGTGAATGCAAGGAATTTAACTGGAATTTGAACTCGGCTCCCCGATTTCGAGCCGATACCCACTGCACCTTAACGCACATCCATTAGTACTTCAGAAGGTTTAAATGTGAGAATGGTGTAATGATTAGCGGCTTGGAATGAGAAAACGGGGAGCTGGGTTCGAATTCCAGTCATGTTTGTTTATAGTGGCGTTGGGCTTAGAGGTTAAGGTGAACAATTAATTTACCCACGCCAGTGAAGTATGATATTGACGAGGAAACGCACGGGTAATTTTAACAAAACAAGATAAAGGATATATTTACGAATTTACTCGCTTAAAATTGTGTCAGTAACACGTTTCAGGAAAAATATATCAGAATATCTAGTATTTAGTTTCACACCAGGATGTAGGGTTATATAATATAAGTGTTCTTGCAACAATACCTAAATATCTCGCTACTATGATGAACATATTGTCAAAACCATATTTGGATGAAATATGAAAATAGGATTAAGAAACTGTACAGTAATTTTTCGAAGAGTCTAATCCCTTGTTCCTTGTTTAGGATGTGGTTTCCGGCTTTCTCTTTTCCAACCTTTTCACTCTTACGTAGCCCCCTGCGCTTCAGTGGCGTTACCGCCTTGCTCGGGGTGATATGATTAAAAAAAAAAAAAACGTGACATTTTCCCCAATTACGATTGTCTCACCGGATGAATAAAGGCAAAAGGAAAAGAAATTTTAAAGTTGCGTTTATTAGAAAGACAATCATAAAAAAGTTATTTTCTAAAACAAGGTAATCGTAGATTTTACAACAATCCTAATACAAGAGCATGAATTACTTTTTTTTTCCATTTTTCTATCTCCCAAATATTATCTACATAGAGTGGAGAAAGGATAGTGAAATATAGGAAATGTCAGAGGGTGGGTGATAGGCGGGTAAGGATACCGAGAATGGTTAAATATAAGAAATGTCAGAGGGTGGGTGATAGGCACAGGGAAGCCACATCACTCCAGTGAGAGAGTGGTTGCAGCCGGTCTGCCAAGTCAGTATCAACCACGTTACAGATCCTCCTTTGTATTTTGTCAAGAAGCCCAAGGAGAGCAGCAGGGGCACCCGACCAGATATGGCAGCAGTATTCAATACACGGGCGGATGGTAGATTTGTATATGTGCAGGATAGATTCAGGTGGGAAAAACTTCCGGACCCTGCACAGAGAGCCGACTTTCATAGCGGCAGATTTGGCAATGGATTCGATATAGTCATTCCATTTGAGGTCCGCCGAAAGTGTAATGCCAAGGAGGCATAGTGTTTTACTCTCTGGGAGGCTAGCCTGTCCCATGCTAATGGGAGGTAGATGCGATTGTCTGTGGTGGTTAGTTGATAACAGCTTCGTTTTAGAAGCATTGAAATTTACTAGCCATTTCCTACCCCAGGCCACTACGGATTGGAGGTCCTTTTCAAGCTCGGCAGCGAGGTTCGCTTTGTCGCCCACACCTGGTTTTTGATCGAGGCGAGAGTAGATTGTTGTGTCATCGGCGTACATGCCTACTTGGGATCTAATGGCGTCGGGGAGATCATTAATGTATATCAGATATGCCGTTAAACAAAACTCAAACTCACCCGAATATGGTTTTAACAATATTGTTTATAATTTTCATTCATATTCTCCTCCTGTATTCTATTTGAAACATATCAGTTAATAAAAATAAAATTGCATAGTGACATTCCGAAAACCTTGTGTAATCATCAACAATAATAACAATTATTAACCTCTTACGGAAAAAGGTTTCCTTTATTTTAGCTTTTTATGTATCGAGCATGTGAGCAATGATGAGGTTTTGAAAATGATGGAAACGAAAAAGAAATTAATACTGAGCATCAAGAAGAAACAGCTGAAGTTCATGGGACATGCAATGAGGAAAGATGGCTTGGAGAACCTGATACTAACAGGCCAGATAGAAGGAAAAAGAGACAGAGGAAAGCAGCGGATAACATATTCGAAGGACCTAATGAGATGGATGATGGAACGAGGGCTGGATGGTGTAACAGGAGAAGGTGTGCTAAGAGCCACCAGGGATAGGGAGACGTGGAAAGCCATGATCGCCTACGTCCTGAAGTGACAAGGCACATAGAAGAAGAAGTTGTGTTGCAATGGATATCGGCTCGGAATTAGAAACGCTCTTAGACTGCATATGGTAAGTTCTAACATCGATATCTTGCTGTTACATTAACAGCATCTAAGTACTGACCAGGCTCAACGTTGCTTAACTTCGTTCATCGAACGAGAACCGGTTTATTCAACGTGATATGCCCGTAAGCACGCACATCCGTCACTAAACGCTTACAGCAGCTGGTATTCCCAAGCGGTCACCCATCTAAGTACTGACCAGGCTCAACGTTGCTTAACTTCGTTCATCGAACGAGAACCGGTTTATTCAACGTGATATGCCCGTAAGCACGCACATCCGTCACTAAACGCTTACAGCAGCTGGTATTCCCAAGCGGTCACCCATCTAAGTACTGATCAGGCTCAACGTTGCTTAACTTCGTTCATCGAACGAGAACCGGTTTATTCAACGTGATATGACCTGTCAGAAATATTCAACAGTTTCTCCTCCAATAGCTTTGCTAGCCTTCCACAACGTTTGACATCGTCCACTTGTTTCCGGGAAATTGTCAGCAAGGTTACGAACTGCATTGCGATGTGAAACAGGTGTCACTGCAAATGTATTAGCAAAACACTGTCGCACCAAATCTGTGTATCTACGGCCTTCTCGAAATACGTGTTCGACAAGAAATACACGTTCTTCGATTGTTAAAACTATCAGTGAGTGCCATACGTGATACACGCTTGGGCGATCATATCTCGAGACATGACTGACTGGGCAGAAGATTATCCCGCAGTAGGTTGCCATTGCTTTCTGCGGTAGACTGGTTGCCGACCAAGCTACAGAACCCAATCTGTCCTCTTATTTGACTCATAGCTAGAGGGAGAAGAGATGTATTATATTTTTAATTAGTAATTAGTGGGGGATCATTTCATTACTTCATAACAATATAAAACTGATCCCCCACTTTATGACCAGTATAAGCCTTAATCATGTTTTCAACTATTATATTCAGTCAGTCAGTTAAGTGCCATACGTGACACACGCTTGGGCGATCATATCTCGAGACATGACTGACTGGGCAGAAGATTATCCCGCAGTAGGTTGCCATTGCTTTCTGCGGTAGACTGGTTGCCAACCAGGGCTATAGAACCCAATCTGTCCTGTTATTTAACTCATAACTGGAGGGAAGAGACGGATTAATACCTTTACCAAGGGTATTTGCGCGTAAGTGAATGCAATGAATTCAGCTGGAATTCGAACTCGGCTCCCTGATTTCTCGTTCCGAGTCGATATCCACTGGACCACAACGCACATCCGAAAAAGGCACACATCCCTCGAACGATTTATTGAAATCCAGAAGGTGCTCCCAAACGTTTTACATATAGTGTATACTAGCATCATAGCCCGGCGTTGCCCGGGCAACTCACAAAATTTTAGTAGTAGGACTCGGTTATATAAATAAAAAAATAATTATATAAAAAAATTGTTGTTTAAAAATTGTTAAAAAATTCCATTAAAAAAATCTATTTTCTTTTGTTTTATGTAAACGTGATTTGATGTTTTGCGTGACATTGCGTTTGTTTTTGTTTCAAAATTACGGGGGAAAATATTTCCATTTTTTGTTGACTAAATGAATTTAACATAAAAATAAAAATGATTTTTGTTTTACTGAAACTATAAATATAAAAACTATGACGCTCTCAGTTCAGAAATTCTTTAAAAATATTTCTTTTGTTTCAAAATTACGGGGAAAAATATTCACATTTTTTGTTGACCAAATGAATTTTTAAAACGTCGGCATAAAAATTAAATATAAAGGCTCATTATTTTTCTAGTCGCGTTTGACACGTGTGATTGGATTTCTGTGACGTAATCTAGCAACCATGTTAGATCTTAGATATCTTATGGAGCAAATATAAACAATCTGCACCATTGGCCAAAAAGAAAGGGAAAATTGATGAACTTAAACTCAAAAAGTATGTGTCGACCTGTCTTCCCTGTATATATGTGTCCCTAGAAAGTTTGAATGGCGTAGCTTAAAAAATGTAGGCGTGCATAGCTTACAGTCACACACAGACTCACAGATTGCCTTTTATATATATAGATACAGAGGGCTATGATAAGTTTTTTAGTCACCTTTGATGACAGCAATTTTGGCTTTTGTAATAAAGTCTCTTTGGTTTTTTGGGGTTTTTTTTTTTTCAAACAGTACCGTGTTTGTATCAAGCTATTCTCATCTATGAACGACTAGCAGTATAGCCCGGCGTTGCTCAGGTGTAATGAAAGCTTTAAAACTAATCCATGGTCCTGGAGCTCAGACTTTTTGGACGTTGGCACGAAGACTAAAAAGCAATAGTTGTTTCCAGTTAAAGCGAAACCGTAGACTGAAAGAAAAATGAATGGATGTAAGTCAAATTTTGATTTCCTCGTATCGATATCAAATAAGTTTTTTCGTCAGAAACTGAATTTTGAAGGTTAAATAAGTCCTCTGAGTAAATGGTATCATGGCTGAGACTAAGAACTACAATTATACCTACTTAGAGCCAAACCTGAAGCAAAAACTAAAATAAAAGGGCTGAAAAAAAAACAGACATACAGGCAGATAAACAGACACACATAAACATCTTGCCTTTTATATATATATATATATATATATATATATATATATATATATATTATCGATTTTCTGCACTATTGTAAGAACTGCAACCTTGAAACTTCTGAATATCGTTTCTTATGTCTTTGTCTATGAGTGTATCAAATTTGATTAAAATCGGACCACTCCTTCTATAACTCAATTTTCGATTATCAATTTTCGGGGGTACCTCGACACAAAACCTAGCTAAGAACACTCGCAGACGCTTATAGTACAACTGTGTAAATTTTTAAGAAAATCGGTTCAGCCGTTTTGGAGTCTATAGGTAACGGACACACACACACACACACACACACACACACACACACACACAGAGAAAGTTCCATTTATAAATAAGTTTAGATTTAGATATTTGACTCATATTTTACAATGAAAGTTCGTGGAATTAAGAAAATTGGTGAATTTCTACGAGGGCAAATAATAGGATGGCATCAGTGTGACAAGTCAAACAGAGAAATTGGGAAGTTTTTCCAGGTTAATCATCAAACGGTTAATAATATTGTCAAGAAATTTAATGAAGAAGGCCATTGTCGTGTGGAACAACGTTTAGAAAGACCAAGCATCGTGTCTAGACAAACGAAAAGGACACTAAAGTGGGAAGTCATCAGAAACAGTCGTTAGAGTGTCAAATATGTTGCCAACAGCATTGGAATATTGCCATATGCCGCAAGAAAGACTCTGAAAGAGCTAAGCTATCAAAGAAGATTTGCGATAAAGAGGTCCTTGATTTCAGAGGTTAATCAAAAAAGGCGTATGAACTGAGAAAGAGAGTTCGAGAGCAGAGTTTATGAATTTTGGTCAGATGAAAGTAAATTCTGACAATTTTAGAATTCGAGACAGGTTTATGTTTGAGTGTCTGCAGACGACCGTGAAACATGGAATTAATTGCAGTAATGTTGCGGGGTGCTATCTGGTTTGGAGGGAAATCTGAGTTGATTCTTTTTGACGAGCGGTTGAATGGTCAAAATGCTGTCAAATGTTAGAGAAAGAACTACGTCCACTATTTGAAACCAATCCGATTGACAAGAATGTCTACTTTTTTTCAAGAAGAGGGAGTTCCATGTCATACGAGCAAAGTTGTAAGGAATAGCAAGGAATGAAGTCGCTGCCATGGGTAGCCTAAATTCTTGACACGACTCCAATAGAGCATGTTTGGAAGTACCTTGATCGAAAATTTCATTGGTAACCCTTTAAGAAACATTGTTAAAGGAGTGGCAAAATATTGATCAGATGCTTGTTGATAACTTGATCAAATCCATGAAAATCGAATACAACCACTGAAACTAGAAAATCTAAACTTATTTATAAATGGAATTTTGTCTGTGTGTGTGGTTCTGTGTGTGTGTGTGTTACCTATAGACTCAGAAACAGCTGAACCAATTTTCTTGAAAATTTACATTGCACTATAAGCGCTTAGAAAATCTCTTGTGCACATCGAGGTGGTGTAATGGTTAGTACGCTTGTTTCGATAAAACCATTGCAATTGAGTAGTGTGTTCGATCTTCACTGGGTGCCCCGTACTTTCGGCCTTGTGCCACGTCTAAGCTGAGCTTAGGAAATCATTTGGGCACATCGAGGTGGTGTAATGGTTAGTACGCTTGTTTCGATAAAACCATTGCAATTGAGTAGTGTGTTCGATTTTCGCTAGGTGCCCCGTACTTTCGGCCTTGTGCCACGTCTAAGCTGCGATTAGGAAATCATTTGGGCACATCGAGGTGGCGTAATGGTTAGCAAGCTTGTCTTGATAGCACAATTACAACTGAATAATGAGTTCGATCTTTGTACTTTCGACTCTGTGCATCCCCCTTCTCACAGAGAATCACATCTTGAATTTTATTGATCCACAAACTGGCGCCCACACGCAACACATCGAACGAATGTGGAGGGCCGCCAAGTTCAGGAATAAGCGACAGAACGGCACTCACCGAACAATGCTGGACTCCTACCCTTGTGAGTTTATGTGGCGGCAGAGGCTGCTAGGTGCCGATCCCTTTCTTCGAATTCTTTCCGACATCGCTCAGTTTTGGCCTCCCAACTGACTGTTTTCGCTAAATGGACACCTTGTACAAAATTGGCGGAAAGATAACCCAGAAGCACCGTCGAGATTATTTTATCATCGTCATCAACATTAGCATCATCATCGTCATCTTCCCCGTCACCATTACCATTATAATCATCATCATTTTAATCATCAGCATCATCAACATCTATATCATCAACATCAAAATCATCATTGTCATCATCATAATATTCATCATCATTATTGTCATCGTTGTCGTCATCATCACCATTGACATCATTACCATAATTTTCATCGTTATCATCATCACCATTGTCATCATCATCATTAATGTCATCGTCGCCAGCATCATCATCATTGTATTTATCATTATTGTCATCGTCGTCATAATCATCATCGCCAACATTATTATCATCTTGTTCATCGTCATCAGTGTCATCATCATTGTCATCAATAGTGACGCCTATAATCAAGCAGTCTGTTCGGCCGGGGTCCACAGTATTCACAGACGAGTGGGGGGGGGATACAATCAAGTGAGGAATGATTTTGCCCATCTCACAGTGAATCACATCTTGAATCTTATTGATCCACAAACTGGCGCCCACACGCAACACATCGAACGAATGGGGGGGGGCACCAAGTTCAGGAATAAGCGACAGAACAGCACTCACTGAACAATGCTGGACTCCTACCTCTGTGAGTTTATGTGGCGGCAAAGACCGCAAAATGCTGATCCCTTTCTTCGAATTCTTTCAGACATCGCTCAGTTTTGGCCTCCCAACTGACTGTTTTCGCTAAATGGACACTTGTTACGTGTTGTATTTTTACGTTTAATAAAATTGGCGGGGAGATAACCCGGAAGTACCCTGATCCCCTGGAAAGCGCAAGTTATTGCAACTGGGGATGAGAAACGAAGAAAAAGGTTAGTCACATAATCACAAACGATAAATCGTTTTACCTTAAAAGAAGCCTATTCTTTACCTGAGATTAAAACGATGGTTTCGGAAATAGCAAAGTATAGTCTGTACTGCAAACTAGACCTAAAAAGCGCGTATCAAGTTCTACGTAAAGCAGACGGCTCTTACACTTCTTTTGAAAATTGGGAAATTGTATAATTTCAAAAAGATGCCATTTGAAGTGACAAATGGAGTGGCTGTGTTTCAAAGAATTTTAGATAAAATACTCGCAAAAGGAAGCCTAAAGGGAACATTTGCGTATATAGATGACGTGACCATTAATGAAAGAGAACGTGACACTATAGTGGGTTATCCATAGTTTATAGTGGGTTGCTTGTCTATGCTTTTCTGTTAGTAGTGGAGAGTCTGTTCTAGTGAAGGGTAGTTGTATACTGTTGCAGGTTAACAGAATTTGGCCTTGTTGTAGATAGCCCCCTATAAGTCATAAAGAAAGAAAAGCAAATTGAGTTGAAAGATAACACATTATATATAACACATATCAATTAATGTTTTTTATAATTGAAGTAATATTTGAAGTATAGATCCAACGGAGGTTAAAATGTTCATGGCAATAAAATGCTGAAAGAGAATTAATGCTTAGGAATTTGGGAACGTGTAAGTAAAGAATGTCTTTGATGTATTCGCTGCTTACGTCAGTATGTAGTTTTTGAGGCAGGGAAGAAGGAAAGAGGTAAGGGAGGCGAGCGTAGTAAGCCGTTTGACTTTAGTCAAGGGAGGTACTAATTACTCTCTTCTCCTCGAGTCGGTCTGCCTGGCGATGCTTTCTGTGTCCGCTTTTTATATCTTCTTTTTGGATCACAGCAGCTCATTTGGGATTTTACACTTGTATTTGGTTCTGGGCTTCCCATTGGCTGATAAATAAAATTCGCATTGGCTGGCGAACTGGAAATTTAATATTTAATTAATTTTTAGTTTTCGACCGGAACATCTGCGCGGAACCGGCGGCGCAGCGACGACTTTTGGTCATTTTCTTTTTGGTCGTCAAAGTGCAAACATCCGGTCCATCGCTTTTGCTCGGTATCATCACAACACTAACTTGGCAAAATTCAAAGAACTTATTGAATAAAGTACGATTTCACCTTAAATGTGTCTGCAGAGTAATTAAAATACAACTTCTGGACTATGAAGTATATAAAAGGAACATTGGACTAGACTCTGATAGGATGAGACCTCTGCCAGAACTCCCTCTTCCAGGCAATATAAACGCTTAGAAGAGGTCAGAATGTTCGCTTACTACAGTCGTTGGATCCCAAACTATTGGCTAAAAATTCACGCGCTAAATAACACTATATTCCCCTTACCTGCTAAAATAAAAGATCCCTTTGAATATTCGAAATGGGATTACAAAAAGCTGTAGTACACTCTCTGGACGATGAAAAAAACCCTTGAAATTGAAACTGATGCTAGCTAGGTGAGCTTAGCTGTAACATTAAATCAATTTGTTTTTGGTTTGTTTTGTTTTTTGTTTTGTTTTTGTTTTGTTTTTTTAATCATATCACCCCGAGCAAGGCGGCAACACCACTGATGTGCAGGGGGCTACATAAGAGTGAAAAGATTGGAAAAGAGCAAACCGGAAACCACATCCTAAACAGGGAACAAGGGATGAGCCTCTACACCTGTTCAATAGACATGGGTGGAGTGTGAACCGGACGATAGTTTAGTCTATCTACTCCAATTGAAAAAAAATAAAAAATAAAAAAACAGTGAAAAGATTGGAAAAAAAGAAAGCCGGAAACCACATCCTAAACAAGGAACAAGGGATGAGCCTCTTAACCTGTTCAATAGACATGGGTGGAGTGTGAACCGGGCGATAGTTTAGTTTATCTGCTCCAATTGAAAAAAAATAAAAAATAAAAAAACAGTGAAAAGATTGGAAAAAAAGAAAGCCGGAAACCACATCCTAAACAAGGAACAACGGATGAGCCTCTACACCTGTTCAATAGACATGGGTGGAGTGTGAACCGGGCGATAGTTTAGTTTATCTACTCTAATTAATGAGGCAGGTATGTTGCATTCCGGATCAGAACGGTAAACCCGTTTGAACGAAACCTACCCCCCACCCCCACCCCCCACCCAGTGGAGAAAGAAGCTAACGCGATCCTCGAAGCAATGAGAAAAATGGAGTCATTATCTGAGGGGTAAATATTTTATTTTTGTCACGGACCAAAAAGCTCTATCCAACATTTTCGATAAGCATAAATCTTCGAAGACTAAAAACAAGAAAAATTAATCGCTGGTGAATTGAACTTTCCACACACAAATATGGTATCCGATATCGACCGGGCATCAAAAACACATACCCAGATGCGTTAACGAGTACATTGTGTTTTTGTCATAAATATCGACCTTAAAGAATTATATAATAATCTATGTCATCCTGGAGTATGAAGAATGATCAGGTCGAGAAATTTGCCCTACTCAACAGAGGAAGTAAAGAGAATGAGTGAAAAAAGTAATGTGTGTGCCGTAGAAAAGCCATTAAAAAGCCATTAATCTAAACCACTTAAACCTTCGAAAGATTGAATGTAGGGTGGACCTGAAGCAGACTACCACCACGTTTAATTTCGTTGTTTCTCTCTCTCTCTCTTTTTTTTTTTTTTTTTTAACTTTTTCAACGCAGTCCTATCGATTGTTACTTAAACTTTCCGATTATCAAAAAAAATTTTGAAAAATGACAATATTTAAACAAAGTTTTTTGGGGGTCAGTTTCTCATACAACGTTACAATAAATCGATCCTCCATTTTCAACCCACTATAAAGTTGTCTGAGAAACTGGTTCTCCTCACCTCCAAGATTGTTTAAATATTGAAATTTTAGCAAATTTGATGCAGTTATGGACTTGGCAATACAAAAAATAAATCTGGGCGAACCTGAAGCAGACTGCCACCATGTTTAATTTCGTTGTTTTTCTTTTCTTTTTTTTTTTTTTTTTTTTTTAATTCAGCGGAGTCCTATCGATTATCCCCCTTACTTTTACGACTGACAAAAAAATTTGAAAAATTTCAATATATAAGCATTTTCTGGGGGGACCAGTCTCTCATACAACGTTATAGTAAATCGAGCCTCCATTTTGAAACCAGTCACCGGCACAACATTACCGCCATTTGTAAATTTGTTCATTATCAAATTTTTGGGGCCTTTTTCAGTGCAATATTATCTTTCACATCTTAAACATTACGAATGACAAAAATATTTGCAAAAATTTAAACAATTTTTTGGGTGGGGCCAGTTTCTCATACAACCTTATAGTGGTTTGAAAATGGAGGATCGATTTACTTTAACGTTGTATGAGAAACTGAACCCCCTCTCAAAAAAAAAAATTGTTTAAATATTGTAATTTTTCAAATTTTTTTTTTTTTTTTGATAATCGGAATGTTTAATGAACAATCGATAGAACTACGCTGAAAAAATTTTTAAAAAACAACGAAAAACAACGAAATTAACATAAACAAAGCGACCCCAACACGAGTGGGTTGAAAATGGAGGATCGATTTACTTTAACGTTGTATAAGAAACTGAACCACCCCCCCCCACCCCACCCCCCCCCAAAAAAATATTTGTTTAAATATTGTAATTTTTCAAATTTTTTTGTTTTTGTTTTTTTTTTGATAATCGTAAAGTTTAAGTAACAATCGATAGGACTGCGTTGAAAAAAAGTTTAAAAAAAAATGAAAAACAACGAAATTAAACGTGGTGGTCGTCTGCTTCAGGTACGCCGAATGTAGATTTCAAGACACCGCGGACTTCAAATCGAGAAGGAAACATAGATTTACTATCACTGATGAATATGATTGTTTCTTGTAGAGACATACTCACTTTAACTGTATTGACTTGTTTAAATTGCGCAATTGATACAGTGCTGATGGCAGACATAGAAAGAAAAACCTCCTACAGAAGGTAGCTGAAGAGAGTGACAAGAAAGGACTACAAATAAACTGCAAGAAAACTGAATGCATGGTCATCAGTAAAAAGGGCAGACCAATATGCCAAATACAAGTCGGGAATATAAAAATCAAGCAGGTACAAAAATTAAATACCTGGGAAATGTTCTAACAGAAGACGGAAAGTGCGACACAGAGATCCGAAGGCGAATTGGCATGGCGAAGGACGCTTTCCAGAAGCTGAGTTAAGTATTAAGAAACAGGACAATTTCTCTAGAAACAGAGAAGAGAGTACTGGATTGCTATGTATTGTCAGTTCTTCAATATGGCAGAGAATGCTGGACAATATCATCAAAGATGAACGAAAAACTTGAAGCAGCTGAAATGTGGTTCTACAGAAGGATGCTGCGAATATCATGGGTCGGGCATGTGGGCAATGATGAGGTCCTAGAAATGATGACAACAAAAAGGAAATTAATACTGAGCATCAGGAAGAGACAGCTGAAGTTCCTGGGACATGCAATGAGGAAGGAGGGCTTGGAGAACCTGATACTAACAGGCCAGATAGAGGGAAGGAGAGACAGAGGAAAGCAACGGATAACATATTTGAAGGATCTAATCAGGGGATGATGGAACAAGGGTTGCATGGTGTAACAGGAGAAGGCGTGCTAAGATCCACCAGGGATGGGGAGACGTGGAAAGCCATGATCGCCTACGTCCTGAAGGGACAGGGCACAAAGAAGAAGAAGAAGAAGAAGAAGAAGAAGAAGTTATATACATTCTGATAGAGGACTTAGTTTTATATCGAAAGAGTTAAGTTTTTTTTAAAGAGAAAAGAATACCGACTAGTAAATTTCCACGGGGAAACAGTCAAATGAAGACACTGAACAAAACACTGTGGTGGATAATTCTTCTTCTTTTTCTATGTGCCTTGTCCTTTGAGGACGTAGGCGATCATGGCCTTCCACGTCACCTATCCCTGGTTGCTCTTCGCACGATTTCTCCTGTTAAACCACGCAGCCCCCGTTCTGCCATCCACTAGCTCAAGCCCATAAATCTAGAATATAAATGTATAGAAACTAGCGTGGCAACAAAATGAGGGATCAGTTTGCATATTGAATATAATATAGAATTGATCCCCCATTTTATACCCACATTATAATTTCTTATAAACAGTTGGCATATATATTCTTCTATGTGCCCTGTCCTTTCAGGACGTAGGCGATCATGGCCTTCCACGTCTCCCTATCCCTGGTGGCTCTTGGCACGCTTTTTCATGTTACACCACGCAGCCCCCGTTCTGCCATCCACCTGCTCAGGCCCGTCAAGCATGTTACATGCTGTTTTTCCTTGTCTCCTTCCCCCCCCTATCTGGCAAAAAGAGGGTATAGAGGAAGACTGTTTTTTATCTGTCTTATCTCAAACTAAGCTAGCCACAATTCTTTTTTAAGCGCTGTGTCCCTTCAGGATAGAGGCGATCATTGCCCTCCCCATCTTCTTGTCCCTTGTCGCTCTTAATACCATTTGTCTTGTTATTTCTCCCAAACCCTGCTTTGCCATCAATTTGCTTAAGTCCATAAAGTATGTCACGTGCTTTTTCTCCGTCTCTCTTTCCCTCTATCTGCCCTGTGAGTATGAGATTCTCCAAGCCCACCTTCCTAATTACATGCCTCAGAAACATCAACTGTCTCAACCGGATGTTAAGTATAAGTTTCCTTTTTTGCTTCCATTTTCTCCAAACTATTACTGATCAAAAGTATTCCTTACTCCAAAACAGCACATTCTTACTTACCATACTTACTGCAGCCACAATAATACCTCAAAGACTCTATGTAGTCTTAACTAGTCCCAAATGTACAATTTGCCTTTGGGGATGAAGAATAAATGTAACAATATGAAAATAAACGAATATAGAAGAAAGTTCGCCAGAACAGTTATCATGAAAGTATTTATAGAAAAAGTGCATTAAAACTACGTTACAGCAGTTAGAAAAACCGAGACGCCAGGTCATGACTAATAACATTGCAGATGCTTTGAATTTTACCAAGAATCTCTCACTACAACCTCTCTGACAAACAGTACGGCTTCCGCTTCGCCAGCTATACCGCTGATGCGCTATAGCTATCACTGAATATAGGCACCAGTCTCTTGATAAGAACGGCGAAGCTCGAGCTGTTGCCTTGGATATCTCTAAAGCATTCGACAGGGTTTGGCATGCTGATCTCCTGCGCAAGCTACAGGGTTACGGTATCTTTGGATGAGTGTTCAATTTAGTCCAATCGTTCCTATCTAATCGGGAAATGAAGGTTGTTTTTAATGGGCTCCTCATTCCAGATCCTTTCATACGAACGCGGGAGTCTCTGAGGGCTATATCCTAAGTGATTCGTTTTTCTTACTCTTCACCAATGATCTTTCTGGTGTAGTCAGTTTCCAAACAGGCATCTAATCTTCCAAATCTGACAAAGTTAACCTTGCAACTGCTCTTAGAAAGAACCTCCAATCTATGTTGGATTGAGGTAAGAAATGGCTCGTACACTTTAATGCTTTCAACGCGAAACTACTCTCCATTGACTACCACAGAGAAACTTTCTTGACCCCCATCGGTATGGATGACGCTAGTTTCCCAGAAAGGAACACACTGCGCTTATTCGGTCTCAATCTCTCAAACGACCTCATGTGAAACAACTAAATCGATTCAATATCTACATCTACTGCTAAGAAGGTCGGGTCACTGTGTGGGATCAGAAAGTTTTTTCTCATCACCTACCATATTTATAAATCTACCATTCGTCCGTGCATTGAATACTGTTGCAATATATGGTTCGGTGCTCCTGCTATTCATCTTGTTCTCATCAGAATCCATCTTGCACATTCATAAATCTACCATTTGTCCGTGCATTGAATACTGTTGCCATATCTGGTTGGATGCTCCTGCTATTCATCTTGAGGTTCTCATCAGAATCCATCTTGCACATTTATAAATCTACCTTTCTAATTTCTTTCCCTGTCGCCTCGACCACATGAATTTACTCTTGCTACTAGATTGGCAACTAGGTCCCACCGTCAAAACAGTGAAATGTAACTGCTACTTTTACTCTATCAGCTCCTTATCTCACACTTCCTACCTTTCGGAACACCTTTCTGTATAGTTGCTTCCATGATAGCTACTATCTTCAAATGTTTAAATGCAACGTCAGTCGCTATCTTCTATCTCCTTAATTTCCAACTGAATTCATTGCATTCACTTACGCGCAAATACCGTTTGGAAAGGAATTAATCCGTCTCTTCTCCCTCCAGCAATGGGTTAAATAGTTTTCGTCAACACACATTGCCAAGCGTGGTGAGTACGGCACATCCTCTGAAATGACGGACACGAAACAGTAGGAAGGGGCTCTTCAAATGAGAGTGAAAAAAATCTGATCCATATATATATATATATATATATATATATATATGCGTGTGTGTGTGTGTGTGTGTGTGTGTGTGTGTGTGTGTGTGTGTGTGTGTGTGTATTTTATGCATCACTTCAGGATAGAGGTGATCATAGCCCTTGTAGCTCTTATTACTTTTTGTCCTGTTATTTCTCCCGAATCCTGCTTTGCCATCCATTTGCTTAAGCTCATCAAGTATGTCACATGCTTTTTCCCCGTCTCAACCAGTGAACCGAAGATATATATATTGTAGAGAAGAAAATTTTAAAAACGGTTTCCACTTCTGCGATATATGCGTTACTCCTCAGAAATGAATTGAGTTCTTTTGGTGACTGGCGTATGTATACTTTGCTTATATACAACACGTTAAAATTTCCCTTCTCTGATTCCATGCGCCTATGGCTTAGGGGTGGGGTAGTGACTCCGACTGACATCAAATCGGTCGAGTTTCGATCCCGGCAAATGGAAGCAAGTGGATGTGTCTAGTCACACTGATGAGCTGTGATATAGCGAAACAGGTCTGTATGTGGATTTTATTTTTATATATATATATATATATATATATATATATATATATATATATATATATATATATATTAATCAAGTCTAGGCTGGAGGCTATTCGTGGTCCAGCGGTCTAAGACGTTGTCATATATACATAGCATATGTGGCAGCATTGTTCAAAATTATTTGAGATTTTTTCTATTTATTTCTCTGCATAGTTTTGTTTTGTTTTTTTTTTGTTTTTTGTTTTTTTGCGTATGCCTTGTTCTAGAGTCCACCATTCTTGGATACCCACCTGTGTATCGATCGAACTCACTAAAATGATATCTCTAACCACAGCTCTATCGCAGGCGCCCAGAGAGAATAATTTTACTCGAAATTTTCGAGATTAGTAATTTTAGATAAGTAAGGATTCTCGTAAGGATTCGATACCCTCAGTAGGTAAGTGAAATTTGCTCCCAAGAATTAAAAAAGTCACAATTCCAACTAATAAAATCCATGTCTAAAATTCTGTGACTTCCGTTAGTCTGTCCGTTACATCCTCAAATATAGCCATACATTGACCGACTGAAACGAAATTTTGGTGAGAAGTGCAAACAGGTCAGGTGGGTACTAAGAACAATTGGTTTTAGGGTGCAATGGTGTGGATGTGCGTGGGTGGTGTAGTGGATATCGGCTCGAAACGATCGGGGGAGACGAGTTCGAATTCCAGTTGAATTCCTTGCATTCACTTACGCATAAATAGTCTTGGGAAAGATATTAAACCGTCTCTTGCTTTCAATTATGGGTTAAATAGCAGGACAGATTGGATTCTATAGCCTTGGTCGGCAACCAGTCTACCACAAAAAGCAATGGCAACCTACTGCGAGATAATCTTCTGCCCAGTCAGTCATGTCCCTTTCGAGTCATGATCGCCCAAGCGTGTTTCACGTATGGCACTTAACTGACTGATTTGGATAAAAGAATTGAATAGCAGAACAGATTGAGTTCTATAGCCTTGGCTGACAACCAGTCTACCGCAGAAAGCAATGGCAACCTACTGCGGGATAATCTTCTGCCCAGTCAGTCATGTCTCTTTCGAGACATGATCGCCCAAGCGTGTATCACGTATGGCACTTAACTGACTGAATATAATTGTTGGAAACATGATTAAGGCTTCTACTGGGCATAAAGTGGGGGATCAGTTTATTACTTCATAACAATATGAAACTGATTCCCCACTAATTACTACTTAATATAATAATACATCTCTCCCCACTCTAGCTATGAGTCAAATAATAGGACAGATTGGGTTCTATAGCCTTGGTTCTATTCTACCCAGTCTACCGCAGAAAGCAATGGCAACCTACTGCGGGATAATCTTCTGCCCAGTCAGTCATGTCTCTTTCGAGACATGATCGTCCAAGCGTGTATCATGTATAGCACTTAACTGATTTACTGGGCTTAGTACAATAAATTCCCATTAATGTTTTAGAAAAATTTTTTAAAAAATTGTTACTATTATGACATACAACCTCAACTAAATCACTTAAACAACAGCATAGTATGAATTAAAAAAAAGGCCCCAAACTTACTATTTTAAAAACAATTTAATCAACAGTACTAAATACATTGAGGGTTTTAACACGAAAAAATTATAGTTTTAAAAAAATCATAATTCGTTTTACTTTCTCTCTACTAAACGTCAGTACTAAATGTACGAAGGTTCTATAGCCTTGGGTGGCAACCAGTCTACCGCATAAAGTAATAGCAACTTACTGCGGGATAATCATCTGCCCAGTCAATCATGTCTCTTTCGAGACATGATCGCCCAAGCGTGTATCACGTATGGCACTTAACTGACTGGCTAAATATAATAGTTGAAAACATTATTAAGGCCTCTATTGGGCATAAAGTGGGGGATCGGTTTTATATTGTTATGAAATAATAAACTGATCACCCATTAATTATTATTTAATAATATAATACATCTCTTCCCCCTCTAGCTATGAGTCAAATATCAGAACAGATTGAGTTCTATAGCCTTGGCTGGCAACCAGTCTACCGCAGAAAGTAATGGCAAGCTATTGCGGGATAATCTTCTGCCCACTCGGTCGTGTCTCTTTCGAGACATGATCGACTAAGCGTGTATCACGTATAGCACTTAACTTAACTGACTGACTTCTTATACGAAAAGTACTAAGAACGCAGAAAGAAACTACTAGAACGAGAAGACTTCCCCGCCATAAAATATAAAATGCAAAAATGACCTAACAATTCATATATTTTTATATATGCATATAGTATATATAATAAAAAACAAAAAAATAGGTTAACTTTAGTTCGAAACCATACCTCTCTCTCATCGATAGAACAAGTTATCTTCATATCTTACTCCTATCCCTCCTCTTCTTCCTCCTCTTGTACAGCTTAAGTGATAAAACATCAGTCCGAAGTAGACTGAGGTTCTACTACTGCAAGCACTAGTTACGAAAACTCGATTGTCAGACACTCCCTTAAACCAGCGAGAAAATAGCTTATATTTAAGCAGAATAAAAATAGATTCATCCTCCTGATCTGTTAACTGACTATATGCGTAAAAAAATATGCTAAACAGACGTTTAACTTAAAAGAAATGAAGATTATTAACTTAAAAACGACACGCGGTAACAGTCATTTTGCGAGTAGCGATCTCTACGAGACTTTATCTACTGCTGTAGTGTAGTCTTCCGCCTTCAATGGAAATCGTGTATGGTTTAACTTTGCTACACTGGCTAAAAATACACCGGGTCTTGGACTAACATCGCGGGTTTTTTTTATATAGTTTTTTTTTTATATATATTTAAAAAAAAAAACGACCTACAATGTCGTACGTATGCAGTAAAAACTTTAGTTTATTTTCTGTTACTGCGCTGTGCTGGTTATTCTCTCCTTTTTTGTGCTATAAAATGAAAATGATGGTTAGTAATAATGCGGTTCATATATATATATATATATCTTCCTCTCCCCTTCCTCCAATTGTTTTTCTCGTTTTAACACTACTTCAACTGTCTTGGTGTCAACATAAGACAAAATAGTGCGCGCCTTGTGCTGGATTTTCAAGCATAGTTTTTTTCACTCGCTCAGTTAATCTTTATTTTCAGGGATCAGGGGCGAGAGAGAAAGAAAGAAAGAAAGAAAGAAAGAAAGAAAGAAAGAAAGAAAAAGAAAGAAGGAATTGAAAATAGAAAGAAAGGGTAAAAGAAATAAGAAGAACGAAGAAAGAATTATACCAGTTAAAAAAAAACAAAAACAGGCTTTCCCGCAGTAGGTTGCCATTGCTTTCTGCGGTAGACTGGTTGCCGACCAAGGACAGAACCCAATCTGTCCCCTTAATTTGACTCCTAGCTAGAGGGAGAAGAGATGTATTATATTTTTAATTAGTAATTGGTAGGGGATCATTTTATTACTTCATAAAAATATAAAACTGATCCCCCACTTTATGACCAGTATAAGCCTTAAAAAAACAAAAAAAAACACGCACAGACACGAGGAGTCTATTTAAAAATATAAAAAAATGCTGATTTTTTTTTCTTTTTTTTTTTTTTTTTTTTTTTAGTCACCAAGCGGGATATATCTAATTAGATGACTGGCGTAACACAATCTTCCCATTTTAACTCTCCATTCGGTTATGCTGTACACTTTCTTTTCAAGTCAGTCAGTTAAGTGCCATACGCGATACTACACGCTTGGGCGATCATGTCTCGAAAGTGACATGACTGACTGGGCAGAAGATTATCCCGTTAGTAGGTTGACATTGCTTTCGGCGGTAGACTGGTTGCGAGCCAGGACTATAGAACCCAATCTGTCCTGTTATTTGACATATAGCTGAAGTGAGAAGAGATGGATTATATTACATTATTTTACTAACTATAATTGGTGGGTGATCAGTTTAGTACTTGATAACAATAGAAAACCGATACCCCACTTTATGCGAGGTAGAAGTTTTAATGATGTTTTCAACTATTATATTTAGTCAGTCAGTTAAGTGCCATATGTGATACACGCTTGGGCGATCATGTCTTGAAAGTTATGACTGACTGGGCAGAAGATTATCTCACAGTAGGTTACCATTGCTTTCTGTAGTAGACTGGTTGCCGACCAAGGCTATAGAATCCAATCTGTCCTGTTATTTAACCCATAACTGGAAGGAAGAGACGGATTAATATCTTTCCCAAGAGTATTTGTGCGTAAGTGAATGCAAGGAATTCAATTGGAATTCGAACTCGTCTCCCCTGATCGTTTCGAGCCGATATCCACTACACCACCCACGCACATCCACACCATTGCACCCTAAAACCAATTGTTCTTAGTACCCACCTGACCTGTTTGCACTTCCCATAAGTGGAGGGAAAAAACGGATTAATACCTTTCCCAAGGGTATTTGCGCGTAAGTGAATGCAATGAATTCGGTTGGAGTTCCGAGCCGATATCCACTGCGCCACAACGCACATCCATCCATCTTTTTAAGTAAAAGTAAAAAACGAAGCAAGCATCTAGGAGAGAAACGGATAGATTTCAAATTAAAAACAAAGTAAGTTCTGTACCTTACGTGATATATGCTTGGGCGATCTTGTCTCGAAAGTGATATAACTGGCTGGACAGAAGATTTTCGCACGGTAGACTGGTTGCCAACCAAGGCTAAAGAACCTAATTCGTCCTGCTATTTAACCCATAATTGGAGGGAGGTGACGGATTCATAACATTCCCAAGGGTATTTGCGCGTAAGTAAATTGAAGGAATTCAGCAGGAATTTGAACTCGGCTCCCCGATTTGCCGTTCCAAGCCGATATCCACTGCACCACAACGCACATACGCTACTACCGATCCTAAAAATCTTGTCGGCACTGAGATTGATATGCCGTAAAGCAAAATAAATTAAATAATCAAAAACCATATTTTATTCATATGAACCTCTCCTAAAAATCTTGTCGTCATTAAATAACCCATTGAGGTTGATATTTCGTAAACAAAATATAAACCAAACCATATTCTATTCATATGTGCCTTACGCGATACACGCTTGGACGATCATGTCTCGAAAGAGACATGACTGACTGGTCAGAAGATTATCCCGCAGTAGGTTGACATTGCTATGTGCGGTAGACTGGTTACTAGCCAAGGCTATAGAACCCAATCTGTCCTGTTATTTGACTCATTGGTAAAGGGAAAAGAAATCTATTATATTATTGTGCAGTAATTAGTGGGGGATCGGTTTCCTATTGTTATGAAGTAATAAACTGATCCTCCACTTTATGACCAATATAAGCCTTAATCATTATTCCAACTGTTATATTCAGTCAGTCAGTTAAGTGCCATGTTCGATACACGCTTGGGCGATCATGTCTCAAAAGAGACATGACTGACTGGTCAGAAGATTATCCCGCAGTAGGTTGACATTGCTTTCTGCGGTAGACTGATTACTAGCCAAGGCTATAGAACCCAATCTGTCCTATTATTTGACTCATAGGTAAAGGGAAAAGAAATCTATTATATTATTGTGCAGTAATTAGTGGGGGATCGGTTTCCTATTGTTATGAAGTAATAAACTGATCCTCCACTTTATGACCAATATAAGCCTTAATCATTATTCCAACTGTTATATTCAGTCAGTCAGTTAAGTGCCATGTGCGATACACGCTTGGGCGATCATGTCTCAAAAGAGACATGACTGACTGGTCAGAAGATTATCCCGCAGTAGGTTGACATTGCTTTCTGCGGTAGACTGATTACTAGCCAAGGCTATAGAACCCAATCTGTCCTGTTATTTATCTCAAAACTAAAGGGAAGAGACGGATTAATATTTTCCCAAGGGTATTTGTGGGTAAGTGAATGCAAATTTAAATAACTGTTATAGTAATTTACACATGCACACATGAACTGTTCCATTTATAAATAAGCAGCCATTTCTACTTTGTGGCAAAAGTCTATTCCCTCTGAGGATGGAATACGAGTCACCTCTCAGCTGCTTATCTGTCCTCGGGCAGTACGGCTTGGTTGAATATCTGTCCAAGGACGGACATGCAGCTGAGAAAAATTACACTGTAGGGTGCCAAGCCCCAGGGGCCATCCCCCAGGCTTTACATCTCCCTCGGGAGGAGGCCGAGATTATAGCCCGGTGCCTGAGGCGATAAACCCATATAAAAACTGCCGATAAAGCCATCTAATAACTGACCTTGTATCGCATCTGTTTCACGGTGGATGTAATAGTAAATACTGAAGTCTATTCTAGCAGATAGCTCTGACAGCCGGACAAATAAAGTCACGCTGGTGATCTACTCATTTTGTATATGTGTTGTACTACTGTTCTTTGATAATATATTAGTGGCGGACCTGAAGGAGACTACCACCACCTTTTGGCGGACCTGAAGGAGACTACCACCACATACATTTTTTTTTATTTTTTTAGCGCAGTCTTATTGGTTATTACATAAAGTTTCCGATTATCAAAAAAAAATTGAAAAAATTTCAATATTAAAACAATTTTAGGGGAAGCTCACTTTCTCATACAACGTTATAGTAAATTGATCCTCCATTTTGGAGTCACTCGCGTTGAAGTCGCTTTGTTTTTTTTTTTGTTGTTTTTTTTTGGGGGGGGGGCGAGTTGTTGCTCTTGTTCTTGTCTTTTTCAAGTTTTCTTCAGTTCTTACGATGGCATCATCCTCGGAAACTTCAAGAATGGCTTTATTCAAAAATTTCGCAAAGGATTCAGTTGTTGAATATGCGCAATCAAAAAAGTAAATTGCACAGGATCGATTTACTTTTAAGGTTGTATTAAAAACTGATCCCCCCGTAAAATTGTTTAATTGTTGAAATTTTTACAATTTTTTGTCAGTCTTAAAGTTTAGGATTTAATCGATAAGTTTGCACTGAAAAAAGTAAAAAAAAAAAATTGATAATCAACCCATTTAAAGTGGTGATAATGTCGTACCGGCGAGTGGCTCCAAAATGGAGGATCTATTTACTATAACGTTGTATGAAAAACTGAGGCCCCTAAAATTGTTGAAATATTGAATTTTTTTCATTTTTTTTTTTTTTTTTTTTTGTCAGTCGGAAAGTATAGGGTGTAATCAATAAGATTGCACAGAAAAAGTAAAAAACAAAAACAAAAATGAAAAGCAACAAATTTAAAGGTGGTGGTAGTCTCCTTCAGGTCCGCCATATTTGTTTCACTCTATTCCTTTTTTCTTACCCCTAACAATGCCGCAACAACTTGTCGACGAGGACTCTTAAGGACCTTTGAGGACCCCCAAAGGGATTGCATGGAAAGTGTCAATATCGATTCAACATTAAACGCACGGAATTCTATTTTGTGTGTGTGTGTGTGTGTGTTCGTTACCTATAGACTACGAAACGGCTGAACCGATTTTCTTGAAAATTTACACAGTTGTACTATAAGCGTCTGTGAGTGTTCTTAACTAGGTTTCGTGTCGAGGTACCCTCGATAAATATCGAAAAAATCGGGTTATAAAAGGAGTGGTTCGATTTTGATCAAATTTGATACACTCATAGACAAAGACATAAGAAACGATATTCAGAAGTTTCAAGGTTGCAGTTCTATCCTTGGATGACTTATTTGACTCCGATATTAGAAATCGATACCCCTATATCCTATCGGGTCTGATCAAAATCAGTTTGTCAGCCCTTTTATTTTAGTTTTTGCTTCGTCTTTGGCTCTAAGTAGGTATAATTGTAGTTCTTAGTCTCAGCCATGATACCATTTACTCAGAGGACTTATTTAGCCTTCAAAATTCAGTTTACGGCGAAAAAAAACTTATTTGATATCGATAGCAGGAAATCAAAATTTGACTTACATCCATTCATTTTCCTTTCAGTCTACAGTTTAGCTTTAACTGGAAACAACTATTGTTTTTTTTTATTTATTCGTGCCAACGTCCAAAGAGTCTGAGCTCCATGACCATGGATTAATTTTAAAGCTTAAACCAAAGCATGTTTTCTTCATACAATCTATCCTGAAAATCTTGTCGGTATTAAATACCAATTGAGAAAGAAATGTCGTAAAACAAAATAAATGAAATAAACCAAACCATGTTCTCTTCATACAACCTCTCCTAAATATGTTGTCGGCCTTAAATAACCCCTTCAGGTTGATATACCGTAAAACAAAATAGATTAAATAAACCAAACCATATTCTATTCATATGAACCTATCCTAAATATGTTGTCGGCATTAACTAACCCAATCAGGTTGATATACCGTAAAACAAAAATTAAATGAACGAAACCATATACTGTTCATATGAACCTATCCTAAATTCTTGAAGGCATTAAATAAATCATTGTGGTTGATATGCCGTAAAACAAAATAACTTAAATGAACCACAACATATTCTATTCATATGAACCTATCCTAAATCCTTTTCAATATTAAATGACCCATTGATGTTGATATGCTATAAAACAAATTAAATTAAATAAACGAAACAATATTATATTCATATGAACCTCTGCTAAAAATTTCTCGGTATTAAATAACCCATTGAGGTTGACATGTCGTAAAACAAATTAAATTAAATAAACGAAACAATATTATATTCATATGAACCTATCCTAAAAATTTCCCTGTATTAAATAAACCACTGAGGATGACAAGCCGTAAAACAAAATAAATTAAATAATCCAAACCCTATTCAATTCATATGAACCTATCCTAAACATCTTGTCGGCTTTAAATAACCCACTGAGGTTGGTACGTCGTAAAATAAATCCGGGAGGTTGTGAGGAGCATGAAGCCACCTTTTAATTGCTGTTGTTTTCAGGTCCACCCTGACCAGGAGTGGTAGCACCTGTTAGCTAGCTATGGCTTATGGCCAAATAGTTAACCCCCCAAACGCGCGGGGGGGGGGGAGGGGTCAAAACACGATGAAAGTATAAAATTGGAGTAGATAGACTAAACTATAGCCCGGTTCACACTCCACCCACTTCTATTGAACGGGTGAAGAGGCTCATCCCTTTTCCTGTTTAGGATGCGGTTACCGGCTTTCTCTTTTCCAATCTTTTCACTCTTACGTAGCCCCCTGCACATCAGTGGTGTTACCGCCTTGCTCGGGGTGATATGATTAAAAAAAAATCAAATGAACGAAACCATGTTTTATTCAAATGAACTTAACCAAAAAGTCATTTCGGCATTAACACATTCAGTTTGATATTCCGTAAAACAAAACAAATTAAATAATCCAAAACCTGTTCTATTCATATGAACCTGTGACGCATAAGAAATTAAGAATTAAAAGCAACCTTCTTCTTCGTTTTAACAAAAATTCACAATGACGTGTGAAATTCTGTTTTTTCCCAAATAGAAAAAGGATTGATCATGTGTTTTAAAAAAAAGTCGAAACCGGATTTCGCAGGTAGATGTTAAATTGATTTTCTGACCAATGGGGACGATTTGCAAGACCAAAAAGGACTTCGCGATCCAGTGTGAAAAATTTAAAGGATATATAAATGACAAAAATAAAAAGCAAAATAAATGAAAAAAAAAAAAACATATTCGATTCCTATGTAACTATCCTAAATTCTTGTTGGTATTGAATAACCCATTGATATTAATATGCCGTAAAACAATACCATATTCTAATCATACAACCTATCCAAAAAATCTTGTCGGAATTAAATAACCCATTCAGGTTGAAATGTCGTAGAACAGAATAAACGAACCAAACCCTGTTCTATTCATATGAACCCATCCTAAAAATCTTTTCAGCATTAAATAATCTACTGAGGTTGACATGCCGTAAAACAAAATGAATTAAATGAACCCCGTATTCCATTCATCTGAACCCCTCCTAAAAATCTTTTCCAGCATTAAATAATCCATTGAATTTGATATATCGTAAAACAAAATCAATTAAATAAACTGAACCATAATCTATTCATGTGAAACTCTCCTAAAAATCTTTTTGGCATTAAATAACCCAATAAAGTTGATAATCCTTGAAATAAGATAAATTAAATAAACTAAACCATATTCTATTCATACAACCTATCCTACAAATCTTGTTATCATTAAATAACCCAATGAGGTTGATAATCGGTAAAACAAAATAAATTATACCATATTCTATTCATACAACCTATGCAATATATTTTATAGGTGTAAATAACCTAATCATGTTAATATGGCGTAAAATCCGCGATGAACTAATTTCTTACAAAGATTTCATATTCCATTTATAAAAACCTATCTTGTCGGCTTTAAATAATCCATTGAGATTGATATTTCGTAAATACGCAGATGACACACTGCTGATAGCAGACACGGAAAGGAGAATGCAAAATCTCCTACAAAAAGTAGCAACAGAAAGCAAGAAGATAGACTAGGCATAAACTTCAAGAAAACTGAATGTATGGTGTCCTGGGTAAGACGGTAAACAGCATCTGGAAGTAAGGCCTCTGATTGGGAGGTTGTTAGGGTCCCAGCTAAGGGCAAATAGTTAACCCCCAAAATAACATGAAAGTATAAAAATACTTTTATAGAAATATTTACATAAAAATAGACTTTTATAGAAAAATATACATTTTTGAAGGAAAAAAATATTGTCATAACACATTTTTGAAGGAAAAAAAAACATTGCCCTAATACATTTTTGAAGGAAAAAAATTATTACCAGCAATACATTTTTAAATACAAAACTAGAAGACATCTTCAGTTTTCTAAAATAAAAAAGAATAAAAGCAAAAAGTTTTCACTAAAATCTGACTAAATCAACTTTCTCACTATAACCGAACATTAAACAAATACCTTAAAACCCCACCTCTTTGGCATTAAATAACCCACAGAGGTTCACATGCGGTTAAACAAAACTTAAACTCACAAATTTAAATGCATGGTCATCAGCAAAATGAAGACCCCAAAAACTCCCATTAGCATGGAACAGGCTTCCTTCCCAGAAAGTAAAACACTACGCCTGCTTGGCCTCACATTCTCAGCTGACCTCAAGTGGAATGACTATATCGAATCCATTGCTAAATCTGCTGCTATAAAAGTCGGTTCTCTGTGCAGGGCTCGGAAGTTTTTTCCGTCTGAATCTATCCTGCACATATATAAATTTACCATCCGCCCGTGTATTGAATACTGCTGCCACATCTGATCGCGTGCCCCTGCTATTCTCCTCGGGGTTCTTGACATAATACAACGGAGAATCTGTAATGTGATCGATACCGACTTGGCAGACCGGCTGCAGTCACTCTCTCACCGGCGTGACGTGGCTTACCTGTGCCTCCAATAAATATTTTCACGGCTTCTGCTCCGATTAACTTAGATCACTGGTGCCCCCTAGGTACGAATTTGCACGAGATACTAGATTAGCAAACAAGGTCCCACCCTTTTACAGTGAAAGCGATAAAATGTAACCGCAATTTCTACTCCAATAGCTTCTTTTCTCGCACTTCCCGCCTGTGGAATTCCCTTCCACATACTTGCTTCCCCGACGGCTACAATCTCCAGGAGTTTAAATGTAAGGTCAATAGACACCTCCTAACACACTACCTCGCACACATTTTCTCAAACACTCTTCCTATGTACCTCCTTACTCGTCTATCACCAGCATTCTGACATTTCCTTTATCTAATCGCTCTCTCAGTACCTTCCCCTATGTAACCCCCTGCGCAATAGTGGCAGTGGAATAACTTGCTTCGGGTGAAATGATTAAAAAAATAAATAAAAAAAATAAATAAATAAAGACCCCAAGATGAAAACCCCAAAATGCCAACTACAGTAAGTAAAATAAAACAAGCAAAGAAATTTAAATACCTGGGAAGCATGTTGACAGAGGATGGAAAGTGCGACATGGAGATCCAAAGACGCATTGACTAGCCGAGGACGCATTTCAAAAGCTAACCAGAGAACTGAAAGACAGGAAAATCTCATTGAAAACAAGGAGAGTGCTGGATTGCTCTGTGATGTCTGTCCTTCTGTATGGAAGTGAATGCTGGACGATCTCATCAAAGATGAAGGAGAGGCTTGAGGCAGCAGAAATGTGGTTTTACAGAAGGATGCTGAGGATACAATGAACGGAGCACTTGTGCAACGATGAGGTTTTGGAAAGGATGCAAACGAGAAGAAAACTGATAATAAATATCAGTAGGAGACAAATGAGGTGCCTGGGTCACGTAATGAGGAAGGAGACCTGGAGAACTTGATACTCACAGGTCGAATACATGGAAGGAGAGACAGGGGAAAGTCTGTTAGGAATTATAAATAAATAAAAGCAAAACCAGAAAAGTTTATATACATTGGTCATATCATTGCATTACTTTCTCGGCGACTTACTTGCCATCTTTCTCAACAGTGAGTAATTTATCGCCACATCAATCATCTTCATAATGCTTCTCATAATTTATGACAGATCTTTGAAGACAATTTTGTCATCACTCAAATAATATGAAATGACAACAAATAATGGCAGTTACCTACTCTGAAAGAAAAATGTCATCGATAAACAAAGCTCCCTCCAATGGTGGCGTTCACGTGTTCAAGCGTTTATAATTCTAATTGCAAATTAACCATCTGTCATCACACCGCGCTACATTGCATTAACGACCAACAGTAATTTGAAGGCTAAACTGATTCATAAATATATTTTAAGAGACCTAAGCAAAAAATATTATAACTTCATCATTTTAAGCTTCCTCCCTGATCCTGATCATTGAAAGCAAGGCAATAAATCCACTAAGAAGCAAGAGGTAACTGAGTATAAAATAATATGAGGAAATTTAAAACATTAGACGCATTTCAGATGTTAACCAGAGTACTGAAAGACAGGAAAATCTCACTAGAAACAAAGAAAAGGGTGCTGGATTGCTATGTGATGTCCGTCCTTCTTTATGAAAGTGAATGTTAAACGATCTCCTCAAGGATGAAGGAGAGGCTCTTGAGGCAGCAGAAATGTGGTTTTACAGAAGGATGCTGAGAATACCATGGACTGAGCACGTGACTAACGACGTGGAGAGAATGGAAACGAGGAGAAAATTCATACTTAACATCAGGAAGAGACAGATGAGGTTTCTGGGACATGTAATGAGGAACGAGGGCCTGGAGAATTTAATACTCACAGGACGGATAGAGGGAAACAGTGACAGGGGAAAGCAGTGCTTTGATGGCAGAGAGGGGTTTGGGAGAGATACCAAGACGAAAAATACTGAGAGCGACAAGCGACAGATCCCAATTGGAAGTCTATGATTGCCTACGTCCTGAAGAGACACGGTACAAGAAGCTGAAGAAGTTATCAAGTACGCGTTATTATTTATTTATTTATTTGTGTGTGTGTGTGTGTGTGTGTGTGTGTGTGTGTGTGTGTGTGTGTGTGTGTGTGTGTGTGTGTGTGAGTTTAAGGTTATCGGAATATTTTATATTCGGAACACGGTCAGCCAGTTGTAGCCATGTTCATAGTTAATGTTAATGTCTGTGGGGATTTCTTTATTTATTATTAGGGCCCCCATTAATTTTAATATTTTTTCACAAATGAATGAAGACTTTATACTTGTATTTTCTACAAGTACGTTTCGGGTTCAGTTTGACTGGTTTTGCGTGTGTTTAAATGAGTCCTAACGAAGCTATGGTCAGTTAGATGTAATGTAAGTCGTCTAGATAGGCATTTAGCATTGTGATCAATTAAATTATTTTTGAGTTTGGTTTGATCAGAAACACATTTCAATTTCTTTAAGGGCATATATATATATGAACAAAATAACGGGTAAAGGTACAATATGCCAGCTTGTTCGTCTAGCTGACGAGCAAGCGGTGTTGGATATCAAAGTCGCTGTTTGGTAAGTCACTCTACGGGTGTCTGACTCATACCAGACTGGTGCTCTCCCGGTGACAACTAGTCACATGGTATTTACGCAGGTTGAGTTAGTCCATTACTATGTTAATGAGTAGGTCCGCCACAGATAGATAGATAGATAGATAGATAGATAGATAGATAGATAGATAGATAGATATGAACAGACTAATATATATGTTCATATATATCTATCTGAATCGTTTAATATTCTATTCATTGATCATTCTACCAATCTATCTATCTGCTCATATGCGGCTAAATCGTACATAACTATGCGTATATCTATCTACTCATATTTTTTGATATTCATTTCACCCCATGCAAGTTAAAAATGCCACTGGCATGCAAGGGGGTAGTGTGAGTGAATAAACAAAATGCAGAAAAAAAGATAAGAGATTGATGAGAATAAAGAAGATAAAAAATAGCAATTGATGTTGCATTTAAACTTTTGGAGATTTTAGTTATCAAGGAAGCAAGCAAACGGTAGGGAGCTCCACAAACTGGAAGTGAAAGAAAAGAAACTATTAAAGTAGAAGAGGACTTACATTTAACTACTTCGATGGTAAAAGGGTGAGAACTTAATGAAAATCTAATAGCATAAGTAAATACCTGCGGTTGGGGTAGCAGAAGAAAACGCACGTTAGAGCAGTTGTCAAGAAAATATTTGTAGAAAAGACAGAGAGAAGCCACATCACGTCGGTGAGAAAGTGACTGAAGGCGGTCCGCCAAGTCAGGATCGATTATATTGCGGATCCTCTTTCAGATTTTGTCGAGAACCTCGAGATGAATAGCAGGAGCACCGAACCAGATATGGCAACAGTATTCAGTGCACAGAAGAATGGTAGATTTATAAATGTGCAAGATGGATTATGACGAGAACCTGGAGATGAATAGCAGGAGCACCGAACCAGATATAGCAACAGTATTCAGTGCACGGAAGAATGGTAGATTTATAAATGTGCAAGATGGATTCTGACGAGAACCTCAAGATGAATAGCAGGAGCACCCAACCAGATATGAAAGCAGTATTCAATGCACGAACGAATGGTAGATTTATAAATGTGCAAGATGGATTCTGACGAGAACCTCAAGATGAATAGCAGGAGCACCCAACCAGATATGAAAGCAGTATTCAATGCACGAACGAATGGTAGATTTATAAATGTGCAAGATGGATTCTGACGAGAACCTCAAGATGAATAGCAGGAGCACCCAACCAGATATGAAAGCAGTATTCAATGCACGAACGAATGGTAGATTTATAAATGTGCAAGATGGATTCTGACGAGAACCTCAAGATGAATAGCAGGAGCACCCAACCAGATATGAAAGCAGTATTCAATGCACGAACGAATGGTAGATTTATAAATGTGCAAGATGGATTCTGACGAGAACCTCAAGATGTATAGCAGGAGCACCAGACCAGATATGGCAAAAATATTCAATACACAGCCGAATGGTAAATTTATACATGTTCAAAACGCGAAGTGCAGCGGTAAGGTTTACTTTGTCAGCCTTGGTAGATTTCTTATTGTGACGGGAGGAACTGGTGGTGTCACCTGCATAGATGCCTACTTGGGAAATGATTACATCAGGAAGATTATTGATGAAGATCAGAAAAAAGTGTAGGACCTAGAATAGGCTCTTGAGGAAAGCCCGCGTTCGTATTAAAGGATCTGCAAGCTTGTCCATTCAAATCAACCTTCATTTCACCATTTGATAAGAACGACTGGATTAAAGCAAACAATCGATCCGAAATACTGTAGCTGTCTAAATCGTTTCATTATCTATTTTCATTATCTATCTTACTCATTTCATATCTACTTATTTTAATTATCTATCTATATATCGATCCATCTATCTATCTATGAAATCTTTTCATTATCTATCTATCCATCTATCTATCGATGAAATCTTTTCATTATCTATCTATCCATCTATCTATCGATGAAATCTTTTCATCATCTGTCTATCCATCTATCTATCGATGAAAGCTTTTCATTATCTGTCTATCCATCTATCTATCCATTCAATCTTTCATTATCTGTCTATCCATCTATCTGTCGATAGAAATCTGCCTATTTATCTATCTATCCATTTATCTATCGATAGAAATCTATCCATTATCAGTCTATCCATTTATCTATCGATGAAATCTTTTCATTATCTATATCCATTTATCTATCGATGAAATCTTTTTCATTATCTATCTATCCATTTATCTCTCAGTAGAATGTTATTGTCAGTCTAATCATATCTATCCAATGAAATCTTTCATTATCTATCTATCCATTTAACATATAAGTGAAATCTCTTTTCATTATCTATCTATCAATTCTGTCTGTCAGTGAAAATCTTTTCATTATCTATCTATCTATCTATCTATCGATGAAATCTTTTTCATTATCTATATCTATCCATCTATCTATCTAATTAGAAATGTATGTATCTATCTATCCATTCTATGTATGTTGAAATCTTTCTATTTATCTGTCTATCCATCTATCTATCGATGAAATCTTTTCGTATATCTATCCAATTTATCTATCGATTAATCTTGCCTGGCTGTATCTATCTATCCATTTATCTACCGATGATCTTTTTCATTATCTGTCTATCCATCTATCTATGATAAATCTTTCATTATCTATCTATCCATTTATCTATCAAGCAAAATCTTTTCATTATCTATCTATCCATTTATCTACCGATGAAATCTTTTCATTATCTGTCTATCCATCTATCTATCGATGAAATCTTTCCATTTATCTATCTACATTTATCTATCAATGAAATCTTTCATTATCTATCTATCCATTTATCTATCAATGAAATCTTTTCATTATCTATCTATCCATTTATCTATCAAGTGATCTTTTTTCATCATCTATCTATCCATCTATCTGTCAGTAAATGCTAGCTATCTATCTATGTCCATTTATCTATCGATAAATCTTTTCATTATCTATCTATCCATCTATCTATTGATAGATATTTATCTATCATCCATTTATCTATCGATGAAATCTTTTCATTATCTGTCTATCCACATCTATCTATCGATGAAATCTTTTCATTATCTGTCTATCCATCTATCTATCGATAGAAATCTTTTCATTATCTGTCTATCCATCTATCTATCGATGCGTCTTTTCATTATCTATCTATCCATTTATCTATCGATTAAATCTTTTCATTATCTATCTATCCATTTATCTACCGATAGAAATCTTTTCATTATCTGTCTATCCATCTATCTATCAGTGAAATCTTTTCATTATCTATCCATTTATCTATCAATGAAAATCTTTTCATTATCTATCTATCCATTTATCTACCAATCTTTCATTATCTGTCTATCCATCTATCTATCGATAGGAAATCTTTTCATTACCTATCTATCTATCATTTATCTATGTTGAATCTTTTTCATTATCTATCTATCCATTTATCTATCAATGAAATCTTTTCATTATCTATCTATCCATTTATCTATCGATGAAATCTTTTCATCATCTGTCTATCCATCTATCTGTCAGTGAAATCTTTTCATTATCTATCTATCCATTTATCCTCGATGAAATCTTTTTCATTATCTGTCTATCCATCTATCTATTGATGAAAATCTTTTCATTATCTATCTATCCATTTATCTATCGATGAAATCTTTTCAATCTATCTGTCTATCCATCTATCTATCGATTGATCTTTTCATTATCAGTCTATCCATCTATCCACTCGTTGATCTTTGCATGATCTGTCTATCCATCTATCTATCGATGAAATCTTTTCATTGTCTATCTATCCATTTATCTATCGATGAAGTCTTTTCATTTATCTATCTATCCATTTATCTATCGATGAAATCTTTTCATTATTTGTCTTTCCATCTATCTATCGATGAAATCTTTTCATTATCTGTCTATCCATCTATCTATCGATGAAAATCTTTTCATTGTCTATCTATCCATTTATCTATCGATGATCTTTTCATTATCTGTCTATCCATCTGTCTATCGATGAAATCTTTTCGTTGTCTATCAATCCATTTATCTATCGATGAAAATCTTTTCATTATCCATATCCATTTATCTATCGATGAAAATCTTTTCATTATCAATTATCCATTTATCTGTCGATGAAAATCTTTTCATGATGTCTGTCTATCCATCTATCTATCGAGAAATCTTTTCATTGTCTATCTCTCCATTTATCTATCGATGAAATCTTTTCATTATTTGTCTTTCCATCTATCTATCGATGAAAATCTTTTCATCTGTCTGTCTATCCATCTATCTGTCGGTAAATCTTTTTCATTATCTATCTATCCATTTATCTATCGATGATCTTTTCATTATCTGTCTATCCATCTGTCTGATGATCTTTTCATTATCTGTCTATCCATTTATCTATCGATGGCAATCTTCATCATCAGTCTATCCATCTATCTGTCGATGAAATCTTTTCATGATCTGTCTATCCATCTATCTATCGATGAGAAATCTTTTCATTGTCTATCTATCCATTTATCTATCGATGAAATCTTTCTTTATCTACCTATCTATCCATTTATCTATCGATGACATCTTTTCATTATCTGTCTATCCATCTATCTATCGATGAAATCTTTTCATTATCTGTCTATCCATTTATCTATCGATTAAATCTTTTCATTATCTATCTATCCATTTATTTATCGATGAAATCTTTTCAATTATCTGTCTATCCATCTATCTATCGATGAAATCTTTTCATTATCTATCTATCCATCTATCTATCGATGAAATCTTTTCATCATCTGTCTAAATCCATCTATCTATCGTGAAATCTTTTCATCATCTGTCTATCCATCTATCTATCGATGAAATCTTTTCATCATCTGTCTATCCATCTATCTATCGATGAAATCTTTTCATCATCTATCTATCCATCTATCTATCAATGAAATCTTTTCATTATCTGTCTATCCATTTATCTATCGATGAAATCTTTTCATTATCTATCTATCCATTTATCTATCGATGAAATCTTTTCATTATCTGTCTATCCATCTATCTATCGATGAAATCTTTTCATTATCTGTCTATCCATCTATCTATCGATGAAATCTTTTCATTATCTATCTATCCATTTATCTATCGATGAAATCTTTTCATTATCTGTCTATCCATTTATCTATCGATGAAATCTTTTCATTATCTATCTATCCATTTATCTATCGATGAAATCTTTTCATTATCTGTCTATCCATCTATCTATCGATGAAATCTTTTCATTATCTATCTATCCATTTATCTATCGATGAAATCTTTTCATTATCTATCTATCCATTTATCTATCGATGAAATCTTTTCATTATCTGTCTATCCATCTATCTATCGATGAAATCTTTTCATTATCTGTCTATCCATCTATCTATCGATGAAATCTTTTCATTATCTATCTATCCATTTATCTATCGATGAAATCTTTTCATTATCTATCTATCCATTTATCTATCGATGAAATCTTTTCATTATCTATCTATCCATTTATCTATCGATGAAATCTTTTCATCATCTGTCTATCCATCTATCTATCGATGAAATCTTTTCATTATCTGTCTATCCATCTATCTATCGATGAAATCTTTTCATTATCTATCTATCCATTTATCTATCAATGAAATCTTTTCATTATCTGTCTATCCATTTATCTATCGATGAAATCTTTTCATTATCTATCTATCAATTTATCTACCGATGAAATCTTTTCATTATCTGTCTATCCATCTATCTATCGATGAAATCTTTTCATTATCTATCTATCCATTTATCTATCGATGAAATCTCTTCATTATCTGTCTATCCATCTATCTATCGATGAAATCTTTTCATTATCTGTCTATCCATCTATCTATCGATTAAATCTTTTCATTATCTATCTATCCATTTATCTATCGATGAAATCTTTTCATTATCTATCTATCCATTTATCTATCGATGAAATCTTTTCATCATCTGTCTAGCCATCTATCTATCGATGAAATCTTTTCATTATCTGTCTATCCATCTATCTATCGATGAAATCTTTTCATTATCTGTCTATCCATTTATCTATCGATGAAATCTTTTCATTATCTATCTATCCATTTATCTATCGATGAAATCTTTTCATTATCTGTCTATCCATCTATCTATCGATGAAATCTTTTCGTTATCTGTCTATCCATTTATCTATCGATGAAATCTTTTCATTATCTATCTATCCATTTATCTATCGATGAAATCTTTTCATTATCTATCTATCCATTTATCTATCGATGAAATCTTTTCATCATCTGTCTATCCATCTATCTATCGATGAAATCTTTTCATTATCTGTCTATCCATCTATCTATCGATGAAATCTTTTCATTATCTATCTATCCATTTATCTATCAATGAAATCTTTTCATTATCTGTCTATCCATTTATCTATCGATGAAATCTTTTCATTATCTATCTATCCATTTATCTACCGATGAAATCTTTTCATTATCTGTCTATCCATCTATCTATCGATGAAATCTTTTCATTATCTGTCTATCAATTCTATCTATCGATGAAAACTTTTCATTATCTGTCTATCCATCTATCTATCGATGAAATCTTTTCATTATCTGTCTATCCATCTATCTATCGATGAAATCTTTTCATTATCTATCTATCCATTTATCTATCGATGAACTCTTTTCATTTTCTGTATATCCATCTATCTATCGATGTAATCTTTTCATTATCTGTCTATCCATCTATCTATCGTTGAAATCTTTTCATTATCTGTCTATCCATCTATCTATCGTTGAAATCTTTTCATTATCTGTCTATCCATTTATCTATCGATGAAATCTTTTCATTATCTGTCTATCCATCTATTTATCGATGAAATCTTTTCATTATCTATCTATCCATTTATCTATCGATGAAATCTTTTCATTATCAGTCTATCCATTTATCTATCGATGAAATCTTTTCATTATCTATCTATCCATTTATCTATCGATGAAATCTTTTCATTATCAGTCTATCCATTTATCTATCGATGAAATCTTTTCATTATCTATCTATCCATTTATCTATCGATGAAATCTTTTCATTATCTGTCTATCCATCTATCTATCGATGAAATCTTTTCATTATCTATCTATCCATTTATCTATCGATGAAATCTTTTCATTATCTATCTATCCATTTATCTATCGATGAAATCTTTTCATTATCTGTCTATCCATCTATCTATCGATGAAATCTTTTCATTATCTGTCTATCCATCTATCTATCGATGAAATCTTTTCATTATCTATCTATCCATTTATCTATCGATGAAATCTTTTCATTATCTGTCTATCCATTTATCTATCGATGAAATCTTTTCATTATCTATCTATCCATTTATCTATCGATGAAATCTTTTCATTATCTGTCTATCCATCTATCTATCGATGAAATCTTTTCATTATCTATCTATCCATTTATCTATCGATGAAATCTTTTCATTATCTATCTATCCATTTATCTATCGATGAAATCTTTTCATTATCTGTCTATCCATCTATCTATCGATGAAATCTTTTCATTATCTGTCTATCCATCTATCTATCGATGAAATCTTTTCATTATCTATCTATCCATTTATCTATCGATGAAATCTTTTCATTATCTATCTATCCATTTATCTATCGATGAAATCTTTTCATTATCTATCTATCCATTTATCTATCGATGAAATCTTTTCATCATCTGTCTATCCATCTATCTATCGATGAAATCTTTTCATTATCTGTCTATCCATCTATCTATCGATGAAATCTTTTCATTATCTATCTATCCATTTATCTATCAATGAAATCTTTTCATTATCTGTCTATCCATTTATCTATCGATGAAATCTTTTCATTATCTATCTATCCATTTATCTACCGATGAAATCTTTTCATTATCTGTCTATCCATCTATCTATCGATGAAATCTTTTCATTATCTATCTATCCATTTATCTATCGATGAAACCTTTTCATTATCTATCTATCCATTTATCTATCGATGAAATCTTTTCATTATCTGTCTATCCATCTATCTATCGATGAAATCTTTTCATTATCTATCTATCCTCTATCTATCGATGAAATCTTTTCATCATCTGTCTATCCATCTATCTATCGATGAAATCTTTTCATTATCTGTCTATCAATTCTATCTATCGATGAAAACTTTTCATTATCTCTCTATCCATCTATCTATCGATGAAATCTTTTCATTATCTGTCTATCCATCTATCTATCGATGAAATCTTTTCATTATCTATCTATCCATTTATCTATCGATGAAATTTTTTCATTATCTGTCTATCCATCTATCTATCGATGAAATCTTTTCATTATCTATCTATCCATTTATCTATCGATGAAATCTTTTCATTATCTATCTATCCATTTATCTATCGATGAAATCTTTTCATTATCTGTCTATCCATCTATCTATCGATGAAATCTTTTCATTATCTGTCTATCCATCTATCTATCGATTAAATCTTTTCATTATCTATCTATCCATTTATCTATCGATGAAATCTTTTCATTATCTATCTATCCATTTATCTATCGATGAAATCTTTTCATCATCTGTCTAGCCATCTATCTATCGATGAAATCTTTTCATTATCTGTCTATCCATCTATCTATCGATGAAATCTTTTCATTATCTGTCTATCCATTTATCTATCGATGAAATCTTTTCATTAAATCTATCTATCCATTTATCTATCGATGAAATCTTTTCATTATCTGTCTATCCATCTATCTATCGATGAAATCTTTTCGTTATCTGTCTATCCATCTATCTATCGATGAAATCTTTTCATTATCTATCTATCCATTTATCTATCGATGAAATCTTTTCATTATCTATCTATCCATTTATCTATCGATGAAATCTTTTCATCATCTGTCTATCCATCTATCTATCGATGAAATCTTTTCATTATCTGTCTATCCATCTATCTATCGATGAAATCTTTTCATTATCTATCTATCCATTTATCTATCAATGAAATCTTTTCATTATCTGTCTATCCATTTATCTATCGATGAAATCTTTTCATTATCTATCTATCCATTTATCTACCGATGAAATCTTTTCATTATCTGTCTATCCATCTATCTATCGATGAAATCTTTTCATTATCTGTCTATCAATTCTATCTATCGATGAAAACTTTTCATTATCTGTCTATCCATCTATCTATCGATGAAATCTTTTCATTATCTGTCTATCCATCTATCTATCGATGAAATCTTTTCATTATCTATCTATCCATTTATCTATCGATGAAATCTTTTCATTTTCTGTATATCCATCTATCTATCGATGTAATCTTTTCATTATCTGTCTATCCATCTATCTATCGTTGAAATCTTTTCATTATCTGTCTATCCATCTATCTATCGTTGAAATCTTTTCATTATCTGTCTATCCATTTATCTATCGATGAAATCTTTTCATTATCTGTCTATCCATCTATTTATCGATGAAATCTTTTCATTATCTATCTATCCATTTATCTATCGATGAAATCTTTTCATTATCAGTCTATCCATTTATCTATCGATGAAATCTTTTCATTATCTATCTATCCATTTATCTATCGATGAAATCTTTTCATTATCAGTCTATCCATTTATCTATCGATGAAATCTTTTCATTATCTATCTATCCATTTATCTATAGATGAAATCTTTTCATTATCTGTCTATCCATCTATCTATCGATGAAATCTTTTCATTATCTATCTATCCATTTATCTATCGATGAAATCTTTTCATTATCTGTCTATCCATCTATCTATCGATGAAATCTTTTCATTATCTATCTATCCATTTATCTATCGATGAAATCTTTTCATTTTCTGTCTATCCATCTATCTATCGATGAAATCTTTTCATTATCTATCTATCCATTTATCTATCGATGAAATCTTTTCATTATATGTCTATCCATTTATCTATCGATGAAATCTTTTCATTATCTATCTGTCCATTTATCTATCGATGAAATCTTCTCATTATCTGTCTATCCATCTATCTATCGATGAAATCTTTTCATTAAATCTCATCTATCTATCTATCTATCTATCTATCTATCTATCTATCTATCTATCGATGAAATCTTTTCATTATCTATCTATCTATCTATGAAATCTTTTCATTATCTATCTATCTATCTATCGATGAAATCTTTCCATTATCTATCTATCTATCTATCGATGAAATCTTTCCATTATCTATCTATCTATCGATGAAATCTTTTCATTATCTATCTATCTATCTATCTATCTATCTATCTATCATTTTTTTCCATTATCTAACAACTTTTTAAATAATCTATCAAATCTTTCATTATCTGTCTATCTACCTATCACATCTTTCATTATCGATTTATCCAATTTTTTAAGTATCTATCTATCTATCTATCTATCTATCTATCAATCTATCTTTCAAGTTATTTCATTATCTATCAAATTTTTCATTATCTATCTATCAATTTTTTCTATTATCTATCTATCTATCTATCTATCTATCTATTTATTTCTTTCATATCTATCTATCTATATTAGTCTGTTCATATCTATCTATCTATCTATCTATCTATCTATCTATATTAGTCTGTTCATATCTATCTATCTATCTATCTATCTATCTATCTATCTATCTATATTAGTCTGTTCATATCTATCTATCTATCTATCTATCTATCTATCTATCTAAGTCTGTTCATATCTATCTATCTATCTATCTATCTATCTATCTATCTATCTATCTAAGTCTGTTCTATCTATCTATCTATCTATCTATCTATCTATATTAGTCTGTTCATATCTATCTATCTATCTATCTATATTAGTCTGTTCATATCTATCTATCTATCTATATTAGTCTGTTCATATGTATCTATCTATCTATCTATCTATCTATATTAGTCTGTTCATATCTATCTATCTATCTATCTATCTATCTATATTAGTCTGTTCTATCTATCTATCTATCTATCTATCTATCTATATTAGTCTGTTCATATCTATCTATCTATCTATCTTAGTCTGTTCATATCTATCTATCTATCTATCTATCTATCTATCTATATTAGTCTGTTCATATCTATCTATCTATCTATCTATCTATATTAGTCTGTTCATATCTATCTATCTAGCTAGCTAGCTAGCTAGCTAGCTAGCTTCATTATTTATCTATTTATCTAAAGCCAGTAATACGCAAAGAGGGTTAAGTTACAGGATGTGGAAGAATTAGGAACTGAAAAATTATCAGCGAGCAGAACGAGAAACGAGTAATCAGGAGGACAGTAGATAGCGTTTGACATTGCATTGTCTGGAAAGCACAGAGCAGGAATGGAGTCCCACAGGCGGAAAGTTCGGGAGAAGAAACTGTTAGCATATAACTTACGTTTGCATCGAGCCAGCTCAACTATAAAATGATGAGACCTAGCCGTCAACCTAGTATTGCGCTTAAATTCATAAAGTCTAGGTATCATACTGAAGAGCTTATCCAAACAATTATTGTGAAAGTATTTATTTAAAAAAATCACTAAGATTTACCTTACGGCAATGCGTAAGTGACAAATTGCCAGATCAAGACCAATAATATTGCTGATTCTTCTTAGGATCTTATCAACAAGCTCAAGGTAAGTATCACGGGGCACCGGACCATGTGGTAGCAATATTCTAAGCATGGACTTATAGATATGTAAGATAGATTCCAGAGAGAAAAATCTTCTCATTGAACCAGCTTTCTTAGCAGTTGATTTAAAAATGGATTTAATATAGTCTTTGTAGTAAAGAACAAATTGGAAAAGGACACTCAAAATGGGACTCACTAAAGGAAGCTATGGTGACCTCAGCGAACAACATTGCCCCAAAGGAAATCAAAAGCAGAAGAAAGAAATTCACTAGAAACAAAGAAAAGAGTGTTGGATTACGATGTGATGTCACTTCGTCAATACGGCAGTGAATGCTGGACAATATCATCGAAAATGAGGACAAAACTTGAAGAAGCGGAAATGTGGTTCTACAGAAGGATGCTGCGGACATCGTGGACTGAGCATGCAAGCAACGAGGAGGTGTTGGAAAGAATGGCAACAAAAATAAAATTAATACTGAGCATCAGGAAGAAACAACTGAAGTTCCTGGGACATGCAATGAGCTTGGAGAACCTGATACTGATTGACTAGGTAGAGGGAAAAAGAGACAGAGGAAGGCAGCGGATAACATATTTGAAGGGCCTGATCAGGTGGATGACGGAACGGGGCTTGCGAGGTGTAACAGGAGCAAACATACACAAGGAAATGTGGAAAGCCATGATCGCCTACGTCCTGAAGGGACATGGCACATAGAAGAAGAAGAAGAAGAAGAAGAAGAAGAAGAAGAAGAAGAAGAAGAAGAAGAAATAAATAAATAAATAATGATGAGGCGGGGTCAAAATTGCAGTGCGACGCTCGCCGGCAGGGCAACTGTTTTTCTTTCTTTCTTTCTTCGGTCGCCTCAAGGAAACGGATTTCGTGCTTCTCTTTCTCGGCTGGGCAATTGTGAAACAGGCACCAACTAAGCCGCTCCTACTTCCTCTGTGTCAGTCTGACTCAATCCGCACGTCCAACTTTGACGCACACAATCCTCCCGAAAACACGAACTGCTATCGCTGCTGGCACCCCGCTTTTTATGCTATTCCAAGACGGCTAAAATTTGCATGTGTGCGAATATCGTCTCGTTTTGGACGAAATAGGCGTGCATAAATCGTGTCTTCAATAGCGGCCATATTTCCGTGTTATTACTGTGCAGACAAGACACGTTCGCGCTCGTATCGAATTCCGAGATAGGTCATGTCCCTCGTTACAATGGCATTGTCTCTTATATCCGGGTTTATCTTATATCCGGGTTACACTGTATTATCTTACAGGCAAGACATGTTCGCGTTCATTTCGAATTTCGAGATAAGTCATGTCTGTAGTTACAATGGCATTTATCTCTCTTATATACGGGTTTCTCTTATATAATGGTTATACTGTAGTATCTTACAGGCAAGACATGTTCGTGCTCATTTCGAATTCCGAGGTAAGTCATGTCTTTCGTTACAATGGCATTTATCTCTCTTATATCGGGGGTTTCTCTTATATCCGGGTTACACTGTATTATCTTAAAGGCAAGACATGTTCGCGCTTAGTTCGAATTCCGAGGTAAGTCATGTCTTTCGTTACAGTCTTTCCACTTCATGTCAGCTGAGAATGTTTGCCCGGGAAGACGCAAAGAGTCCCTTTCCTGGAGAGACTCCTCTCTGCCTTCCATTAGCATGGCTGATGGAAGACAGAGAGGGGTCTCTCAGGTGATTAATATAGAAAAGTTTACTTTTCGAAGCGTTCTGAGGTAGTTCTGGGGTAGTTTTGGATATCAGCTGCCATTTTGACCTTAAGGACTGATCAAGCTTACTATTGTGGCAGAAGCAAATGATTGTGTGGCCAGCGTATATGTCATGTTGAGAAGTGATGTCGTCAGGAATGTCGTCAATAAAAATAAAAACATCGATCAAGGACGGGTCCCTTGGGAACAACCGCGTTAGTATAAAAGGTTCTAGAAGATTGGCTGCTTAAGATATCTATCTATGGAGATAGATAGATAGATAGATAGATAGATAGATAGATAGATAGATAGATAGATAGATAGATAGATAGATAGATATGCTGGGATAGATAGATAGATAGATAGATAGATAGATAGATAGATAGATAGATAGATAGATAGATAATGAATATGCTGGGATAGATAGATAGATAGATAGATAATGAATATGCTGGGATAGATAGATAGATAGATAGATAATGAATATGCTGAGATAGATAGATAGATAGATAGATAGATAGATAGATAGATAGATAGATAGATACTCTTCAGTAATGAACTGAGTTCTTCCGGGGACTGACGTGTGCATATACCGCTTATATATAACACGCTAAAATTTCACTTCTCTGATTCCATGTGCCTATGGCTTAGAGAGTAGGGGACTCCGACTGACGGCAGAATCGGTCGAGATCCTGGCCAGAAGCAAGTGGATTTCTAGCCGTACTGATGAGCTGTGATACAGAGAAACAGGCTTGTATGTGGATAACTAATATACACTACCGGCCATAATTATTAGGCCACCCCAGTTTTTTTTAAAGAAATTATGTATTTCATACTATTTTTAGTATTTATTGCCAAGTGGATAATTCTAAATGAAAATAGAATGGTTCTTTTGTTATTATTACTTTGCAAAATTTTACAAGGCAAGAAAGCAAAGATGAACTCGTCCGAATCACCCTAAATTTTCTTCATTCTTTCATTGATGAAACTGCAATATAGGTAATTATTAAATATTTATGAATTCATTTGATGCACATGTTATTGTGCAGTATTAACAAAATAACCATTCTATTTTCATTTACAATTATTCACTTGGCAACAAATATTAAAAAATAGTATGAAATACATCATTTTTTTAAACACTGGGATGGCCTAATAATTATGGCCTGTAGTATATATGTATGCATATAAATCGGGCCATTATCTAACTCTCTATATTATTCTGTTTATATTTATCTAATTCGGCCCATTATATATTTCATTGCATTTGTATCTGTTTAAATCGGTACATTATATATATATCATTGGGCACCCAGATGTG